>JBBPBX010065864.1:0-19834 GCA_038048925.1 Garcialebias charrua | reverse complement strand
ACATGTTAATTGTTTCTGTCTCTTTCAACAGACGACACCTGTTGCACCTGACCTCATGGACAGACCTGTGTCCTCTCCTCCTGCCTTTTGCAGCTCCTCTCCTTCTATCACCTGTGTATCAACACCTTGTACCTAACAGTGAGTTGAACTTGTTTTCTGTCTGTGTTTTATGTTTTTATTGCAGGTCATGACCGTGCTTTAACTTCACATGTTAAATGTTTGTGTCTCTTTCAACAGACAACACCTGCTGCACCTGACCTCATGGACAGACCTGTGTCCTCTCCTCCTGCCTCTTGCAGCTCCTCTCCTTCCATCACCTGTGCGTCAACACCTTGTGCCTAACAGTGAGTTGAACTTGTTTTCTGTCTGTGTTTTATGTTTTTATTGCAGGTCATGACCGTGCTTTAACTTCACAGGAATAGACATTATTATTATTATTATTATTAATTGTTTGGGTTTCTTTCAACAGACAACACCTGCTGCGCCTGACCTCATGGACAGACCTGTGTCCTCTGCTCTCTCCTCACCATCCTCCTGCAGCTCCTCTCCATCAATCACCTGTGCATCAACACCTTGTGCCTAACAGTGAGTTGAACTTGTTTTCTGTCTGTGTTTTATGTTTTTATTGCAGGTCATGACCCTGCTTTAACTTCACATGTTCATGTTTGTGTCTCTTTCAACAGACGACACCTGTTGCACCTGACCTCATGGACAGACCTGTGTCCTCTCCTCCTGCCATTTGCAGCTCCTCTCCTTCTATCACCTGTGCGTCAACACCTTGTGCCTAACAGTGAGTTGAACTTGTTTTCTGTCTGTGTTTTATGTTTTTATTGCAGGTCATGACCGTGCTTTAACTTCACATGTTAATTGTTTGTGTCTCTTTCAACAGACAACACCTGCTGCACCTGACCTCATGGACAGACCTGTGTCCTCTCCTCCTACCTCTTGCAGCTCCTCTCCTTCCATCACCTGTGCGTCAACACCTTGTGCCTAACAGTGAGTTGAACTTGTTTTCTGTCTGTGTTTTATGTTTTTATTGCAGGTCATGACCTTGCTTTAACTTCACATGTTCATGTTTGTGTCTCTTTCAACAGACTACACCTGTTGCACCTGACCTCATGGACAGACATGTGTCCTCTCCTCCTGCCTCTTGCAGCTCCTCTCCTTCCATCACCTGTGCGTCAACACCTTGTGCCCAACAGTGAGTTGAACTTGTTTTCTGTCTGTGTTTTATGTTTTTATTGTAGGTCATGACCCTGCTTTAACTTCACATGTTCATGTCTCTTTCAACAGACAACACCTGCTGCACCTAACCTCATGGACAGACCTATGTCCTCTCCTCCTGCCTCTTGCAGCTCCTCTCCTTCCATCACCTGTGCGTCAACACCTTGTGCCTAACAGTGAGTTAAACTTGTTTTCTGTCTGTGTTTTATGTTTTTATTGCAGGTCATGACCGTGCTTTAACTTCACATGTTAATTGTTTGGGTTTCTTTCAACAGACAACACCTGCTGCGCCTGACCTCATGGACAGACCTGTGTCCTCTGCTCTCTCCTCACCATCCTACTACCTCCTGCAACTCCTCTCCATTCATTACCTGTACATCAACACCTTGTGCCTAACCCTGACATGTATCCACATAAATGACTGCTGATAAAACAGGAAAACACACCTGTCCTGATGGACAGACCTGCTCTCATCAGGACCACACACCTGACCTGAACTCACATCTGGACTCCCATGTACCCATCATCCATGGTTGAATCATTGCTCAATGGCTAAGCAGTTCCATTTGATCCATGTTTGAACATGAGAACCACCTAATAAGCCTGTCTACCTCCACTTCAATCAAAGTAAGGGAATTTTCTTTTCTATGCTGTTTTTTTGCTGCTTCTAGCTTTTTAAAGTTCCTGGACTGTACACTAAGGCACTGGTTTTTCATACATGATGGTTGCAACATGTTTCTGATGGATGTCAATTGCTCCTGATGATGTGATTTGATAATGATAGTTGAAAACTGTTTATGATGGATGTCAATTGCTCCTGATGGTTGATAATTGTTTATGATGGATGTGCTTTGCTAATGATGGTTGAGAACTGTTTCTGAAACAACACTGAAGTTGTCTATATGTGAACACATGTTGGATCACCAGATTTCTCGCTCCATGTTTTAAAAGGAGGATTAGCTGAAAGTATTTTGTTAGATCACCAGATTTCTCGCTCCATGTTTTAAAGGAGGATTATCTGAATGTATTTATATCAGATCACCAGATTACTCGCTCCTTGTTTTTGAAAGCGGGTTAGTTTTACTAGAACTTCATACTGAATATGTGACCCATCACATCATCAAACAGGAGTTAAAGTCAAATTTGGTCAAAATGACCTACAAGCAAACATATATATTACTGACTTTTAGAAATACATTTTCATACTTAGATCATCCTGCCAAATGCATTGTATTGTCTTAATCATGAAAATGGTTTGATATTTGGTGTGAAGATTTTATTTCAGATATTTAATTTAAACCATTTGATAAGTTATTCATTCATCTTATTTTAAAAAATTGGAATTGTTGGCCAACATTTTAACCATTTACTATCTAAATTTACACATACCACTTTGAAATATAAACCTATTTGATGTGATGGGTCACAAATTTATTATTCAGCTTCTTTTGTTGGATTTGATTTAAGAATTGTGGACATTTGTTAATAAAACTTGAAAGATTTCATTTGTGCAATGGAGATTTATTTAGCCAACTTAATTTCTCATTACAATGAAAGTAATGTTGAATGTTGAGCAAATTAAATAAACTTATAAAATTAAGTTGGAAAAACTTAAATGAATTACTTGTTACCAATTGAAGTGATTGGTTTGGGTTGGAATGACTTAAAACATTTGAGTTTACTTCACATAAAATTAAGTCAGAATGACGTGGATTTATAATTTAGAAGAAACTATGTGTTTTGAGTTAGTATGACTTAATTTATCAATTTAAATAAACTTAAGAAATTAAGTTGGAAAAACTTAAATGAATTACTTGTTACCAATTGAAGTGATTCATTTAAGTTGGATCAAATTAAGTTGGAAAAACTTAAATGAATTACTTGTTACCAATTGAAGTGATTCATTTAAGTTGGATCAACTGTTTTCTTTTTAGAGTGCATTGGGTTCGTTTCCTGCCCAAAACCCTGACAGTAGTGGCTATTGTTGAGCGTGAGTTGCTGAGTTTGGTAAGGGATTGCTTTTGTTTAACAGGAATCACTCAAGGCAACAAAGTAACAACAAACATTTTCTATCTGGGGTCTCAGGCAGGCGTCGAGGTCTCGTAATTTTTTTATGTAAGCTGATTGAGCTTTACAGCTCTAAATGACCTCATCAAATTGGTACATCTACCATATTTGGAGAACATTTAAATACCTTCACCTTGCTGCTATGGAGGGAGTCTTTACAGGGTTCACAGATGTCTTGCAGAGTGGAGTGTTACATCAATATTACAATGTGGAGGTCATAAATCTCTGAAAATATCTGTAGTTGATCGCAGGATGAAGGCATTTTCTGGAGAACACAGAGTTCTACGCAACTGAACAGCATTAAACATTTCAGCTCAGTGGTCATGCTAATAATACTAAATCAGTTAATGAAGATATAAAACAATGGTACAATTTGCTATCAGGCAGGATTATTCCAGGTGGAGGTGAGTCACCAACACTGAAGTCACTGTAAAGAAAAAAAATCTGAAATGTATGTTTATTTATGATATTTGATGTGTGGGGAATATACAAAATTACATATGCTGCCGCAACAAACACCGTTCAGCAGAAAACTGGGTCTTTCAATACCTAAACTTGCCTTGTTTCACTTTTATTTTTACTCATTCACCCAGATACCATACCATACCATACCATACCAGCTTTATTTATAGAGCACTTTAAACACCTACAGGACCAAAGTGCTGTATACACAACAAAACAATCACAATCAGGTAATACAATTTTTAAAATAAATAAGAGTCACATAATAAAAGTTGAGGAATCATACAATCAGATAAAACAAGCGAATAAAATTATTAAAAGTCAACATCGCAGATGGTGTCATAGGCCATTTCAGATATAGAAAAGTTTGAAGTTATTTTGGTGGAAACAAACTCCTTTTTTTTTTTTTTTTCAATACCTTGGCAATTGTAAATACAGCTGTAGGCCAATAAAATAAATGAGCTGTTCGAAATGATTGGTATGTGTTTATGTCTTTGGAACTGGAATAACGTCAGGCGCACTGGCATGAACAGCATGCATGGAACTGCTCAGTCTGGTTAGAGAGTGGACAAGCAACATAAAAAAACACGAACCTGAGAGGAATAAAAGAGATGCATCAAGGTGTAAACCTTATGTAATGGTAAAAATGATTAAATTAGCAGCTGTGAAGCGGGCAGAACACTTTACTGGTATTTTCTTGTCAATATGTGAAAAAGGTATTTGAGGCTTGATCAATTATTGCTTTAAAAGTAGTGTAAGAGCAGATTAAATGGCTCTTTCTTTGATTGTTTATTCATTGTTGATGCTGTTTTAGGTAATAATAGAGTTGAGCAACTAAATTAAGTGACTGAAATGTTTTTGTAATGATTCATTGTGATGACAGGCTAAAAACAGTGAAAGGATGAGAACAAGTCAAAGGTCAAACATTCACTGTGGTCCCACTGAGATTTCCAATATTCTGCTAATGAAGTTATCTATTATCACGCTGAGACATTTCAGGACACTTTGAGTTTGAGTAATCCAAAAAGATTACAGTTCATTTGTTTAGAATAAATTACACAACATTTTGATGGGCTGCCACCTTACCGTGGTGGAGGGGTTTGAGTGTCCCAATGATCCTAGGAGCTATGCTGTCAGGGGCTTCATGCCCCTAGTAGGGTCACCCAAGGCAGACAGGTCCTAGGTGAGGGACCAGACAAAGTGCAGCCCAAAAACCCCTATGATGAGTGAAATAAATGGACTAAGTTTTCCCTCGCCCGGACGCGGGTCACCGGGGCCCCACTCTGGAGCCAGGCCCGGAGGTGGGGCACGCTGGCGAGCGCCTGGTGGCCGGGCTTTTACCCATGGAGCCCGGCCGGGCACAGCCCGAAGAGGAGACGTGGGTCCCCCTTCCCATGGGCTCACCACCTGTGGGAGGGGCCAAAGGGGTCGGGTGCAATGTGAGATGGGTGGTGGCCGAGGGCGGGGACCCTGGCGGTCTGATCCTCGGCTACAGAAGCTGGCCATTGGGACATGGAATGTCACCTCTCTGGTGGGGAAGGAGCCTGAGCTAGTGTGTGAGGTTGAGAGGTTCCGACTAGAAATAGTCGGACTCACCTCAACGCATGGCTCTGGCTCTGGAACCAGTTTCCTTGAGAGGGGTTGGACACTCTTCCACTCTGGAGTTGCCCCTGGTGAGAGGCGCCGAGCAGGAGTGGGCATACTGGTTGCCCCCCATCTTGGTGCCTGTACGTTGGGGTTCACCCCGGTGAACGAGAGGGTAGCCTCCCTTCGCCTACGTGTGGGGGGACGGGCTCTGACTGTTGTTTGTGCCTATGCACCAAACGGCAGCTCAGACTACCCACCCTTTTTGGAGTCCTTGGAGGGGGTATTGGAGAGTGCGCCTCCTGGGGACTCCCTTGTTCTACTGGGGGACTTCAACGCTCACGTGGGCAATGACAGTGAGACCTGGAGGGGTGTGGTTGGGAGGAACGGCCCCCCTGATCTGAACCAGAGTGGTGTTCTGTTATTGGACTTCTGTGCTCGTCATGGATTGTCCATAACGAACACCATGTTTAAGCATAAGGGTGTCCATATGTGCTCTTGGCACCAGGACACCCTAGGTCGCAGTTCGATGATCGACTTTGTTGTCGTCTCATCTGATCTGCGGCCGCATGTCTTGGACACTCGGGTGAAGAGAGGGGCGGAGCTGTCAACTGACCACTACCTGGTGGTGAGTTGGCTCCGATGGTGGGGGAGGATGCCGGTCAGACCTGGCAGACCCAAACGTATTGTGAGGGTCTGCTGGGAACGTCTGGCAGAGTCTCCCGTAAGACGGAGCTTTAACTCCCACCTCCGGGAGAGCTTTGAACACGTTCCGAGGGAGGCGGGGGACATGGAGTCCGAGTGGGCCGTGTTCCGCGCCTCTATTGTCGAGGCAGCTTATCGGAGCTGTGGCCGCAAGGTTGTTGGTGCCTGTCGTGGTGGCAACCCTCGAACCCGGTGGTGGACACCGGCAGTGAGGGATGCTGTCAGGCTGAAGAAGGAGTCCTATTGGGCCTTTTTGGCTTGTGGGACCCCGGAAGCAGCTGATAGGTACCGGCAGTCCAAGCGGCATGCGGCTCGGGTGGTTGCTGAGGCAAAAACTCGGGCGTGGGAGGAGTTCGGAGAGGCCATGGAGAATGACTTCCGTACGGCTTCGAGGCGATTCTGGTCCACCATCCGGCGTCTCAGGGGGGGAAAGAGGTACGCGACCAACACCATTTATGGTGGGGTGGCGTGCTACTGACCTCAACTCGGGATGTTGTGAGTCGGTGGGCGGAATACTTCGAAGACCTCCTCAATCCTACTGGCACGTCTTCCACTGAGGAAGCGGAGCCTGGGGACTTTGGGTCGGGTTCTCCGATCTCTGGTGCTGAGGTCGCCGAGGTGGTTAAAAAGCTCCGCGGTGGCAAGGCTCCGGGGGTGGATGAGATTCGCCCGGAGTTCCTTAGGGCTCTGGATGTTGTAGGGTTGTGTTGGCTTACGCGACTCTGCAATATCGCGTGGACATCGGGGGCAGTTCCCTTGGATTGGCAGACTGGGGTGGTGGTTCCCCTATTCAAAAAGGGGGACCGTAGGGTGTGTTCCAACTATAGGGGGATCACACTCTTAAGCCTCCCTGGTAAGGTCTATTCAGGGGTTCTGGAGAGGAGGGTCCGTCGGATAGTCGAACCTCGGATTCAGGAGGAGCAGTGTGGTTTTCGTGCTGGTCGTGGAACACTGGACCAGCTCTACACCCTCAACAGGGTCCTGGAGGGTGCGTGGGAGTTTGCCCAACCAGTTTACATGTGCTTTGTGGACTTGGAGAAGGCATTCGACCGCGTCCCTCGGGGGGTTCTGTGGGGGGTACTCCGGGAGTATGGGGTACCAGGCCCTTTGATAAGGGCTGTTAGGTCCCTGTACGACCGGTGTCAGAGCTTGGTCCGCATTGCCGGCAGTAAGTCAGGCTCGTTTCCGGTGAGAGTTGGACTCCGCCAAGGTTGCCCTTTGTCACCGATTCTGTTCATAACTTTTATGGACAGAATTTCTAGGCGCAGCCAAGGTGTTGAGAGGATCCGTTTTGGTGACCTTAGAATCGCTTCTCTGTTTTTTGCAGATGATGTGGTCCTACTGGCTTCATCAGTTCGTGATTTACAACTTTCACTGGAGCGGTTTGCAGCCGAGTGTGATGCGGCCGGGATGAGGATCAGTTCCTCCAAATCCGAGGCCATGGTCTTGAGCCGGAAAAGGGTAGCATGCCCTCTCCGGGTCGGGGAGGAGGTCCTGCCCCAAGTGGAGGAGTTTAAGTATCTCGGGATCTTGTTCACGAATGAGGGAAAACTGGAGCGTGAGATCGATAGGCGGATAGGTGCAGCGTCCGCAGTGAAGCGGGCGCTGTACCGGTCTGTCGTGGTGAAGAGAGAGCTGAGTCAAAAGGCAAAGCTCTCAATTTACCGATCGATCTACGTTCCCACCCTCATCTATGGTCATGAGCTTTGGGTTATGACCGAAAGAACAAGATCTCGGATACAAGCGGCTGAAATGAGTTTTCTCCGCAGGGTGGCTGGACTCTCCCTTAGAGATAGGGTGAGAAGCTCAGTCATCCGGGAGGGACTCGGAGTAGAGCCGCTGCTTCTCCACATCGAGAGGAGCCAGTTGAGGTGGCTCGGGCATCTGGTTAGGATGCCTCCTGGACGCCTCCCTGGTGAGGTGTTCCGGGCATGTCCCACCGGGAGGAGACCCAGAGGAAGACCCAGGACGCGCTGGAGGGACTATGTTTCTCGGCTGGCCTGGGAACGCCTTGGGATTCCCCCGGAGGAGCTGCTCCAAGTGGCTGGGGAGAGGGAAGTCTGGGCCTCCCTACTTAGGCTGCTACCCCCGCGACCCGACCCCGGATAAGCGGAAGAAGATGGATGGATGGATGGATGGATGGATATCAGTTTTTGCTTTAAGTCCATATACTGTCTTTTAACTGCTCAGCTATGTAACCACATTATGTATTTGTATTTCAGACTTTTAATAAACCAGTAAGCTTTAGCAAAGTACAAAACCTGGGTCTGAACAATGCAGTTGCAGGTTTGTTGGTTGCGTAATCCTAGTGAAAATATGTCAATGTTTCATGCTGCAGTGCAAATGTACTCACAGTGAAATGCACAATCTACAATAGTATGGCTACAAAAAAAAAGATAAAAGTTCATGCTCAGTGATCCAGGTACAACTCCAATAAGTTTCAGCCAGGACCTTACCACAAAGCTTTTTCTTTTCCACTATGGAGTATGTTGTTTGTGGAAATCAGTGTGTTTGGTGTCTCATGATTGAAAATTTCCTTTGGATGAAGGAAAAAATGTCTCAGCCAAAGAAGGAACCATGTAGAGATTCTAGATGATCTGTTGGAACCTTGCTGGAGTTTTACCTGGATCACTGAACATGAACTTTGATGTTTTGAACCACTTTGGCTATATGGCTGCTTTAGGAGGCATTGGGGGAGAAGGCAGGCCCCAGAAACCATCTTATCACCAACAAACTGTTTGTTGTTGCTGCTGTTGTTGTTGTTGTTGTTGTTGTTGTTGTTGTTGTTGTTGTTGTTGTTGTTGTTGTTGTTGTGTCATGGGAGTGTAAAGCCTACTGCTTGTGGGACTCAGTTTGTTTGTGGCTCCTCAGACTGATGAAGTCCTTTGGATGAAGGATGAAATGTCTCAGCAAAAAAAAAGAAAAAGTCCAGATAACCCGACTGAACATTGTTGGGAGGCTACAAAAAGGAATAAATCTCTCTTTCTTTCTATTGTTTTTATTTTAATTTTTTTTTTACTTCATTGAGCACTTGAACTTTTAAAAGTCAGAGGGCCTCTGTTTTCAGAATAACAATGTTTTCCTTTTTTTTTTCTTAGAACTTGACAAATGTGTTGTCATTTGGACGAATGAAATCTCATTATCCTGCTGTAATACGATTTCAGACAAGCTGCAATAAATTCATCTTGTATTCATTAGGGAATTAAGAACATCCTTTATTTAATTTTCTCAAGAAGTCTCGTAGCATTCATCATAATTATCGGAGAAAAACAGTCATCCACCAGTTTGAAAATGTCAACGAGTCCTTGGGAAAGGAACAGAGTTTCACTTGCCCCTCAACTTGTCAGTGATTTTGCATAAAGTGTTTACAAAAAGATTTGCAGATAAACTTAGTGACAAATAGCATAACTACTGGAGTTTTTCATCTTATGATGGAATTCTGACAATAATTATCACTGTAGAAACACAAATTCTAAATATGTTCCTTTTGTTTTTGCTGCTGCAGTCCACTTAACCCTCCTTCTGCCATTGGGTCAAAATGATCCTCGAGGCTTCAGTGTTAAAACTGCAGCTCCGTGGGTCATTTTGACCCAAAGGCAACAGTAGTGTAAATAACACTTTTCAGTATTTTCATGTCTAACTCATTTGTTTTAAACAATAAACAACAATTCCCACAATTCCCCCTCCCTGGTGTTAAAAATGCTCCAAAGCCTGATCACCGTTGCTGAGCAATTCACGCCTGCTCAGGCTCAGCTGCAGAACAGAAATGAGAATAAAGATTTGTTTTGACATGACCATGAGATATTCATATTGTATTTACAGAGTGTGACTCTTTGACAAGATGAACTTGACATAAAGTGCAACATCTGTCAGTGCAGTTATGCTCTGAATGAATAAGTTAATTAGCATCACAGCATAAATATCCAATTTCTGGCATTTGGGGGAAATTTGGAGCACAAATCTGCTCTGGAGCTCCTGTCGTGTCACTGAATCATTTAAATCTGTAGCTATATGCACCGGGGCGAACAAAATCTGAACATTTTTATTCCTGCTCTTACAGGAATCCAGGCTGAAAGAAACCAGCAGTAAATATTGATGCGTGTTTTCTGTCTCGCTGGCTGTAAAAGCACAATGTGAAGATAAGTTGAGGTCGTTCACTGTGACGGTGCCGCACGTCATTCTCACAGATTAGTTTAAAAAAACATAAATTTAGGTCACGGGTGTGAGAATGGATCCAGTAAACAAACACTGAATCCCACTGTAAATTAAACAATACATTAAGTTTTGAAGCTAGTCAGTATTTAAAAATTTAACATATTTTTTTGAAATACATTTTTGGTTTGAAACAAGAAGAGTTTTTACACTGGGAAGACTGAAGATGTTCAAAACTCGACACAAGTTTGAAGCTGAATCGGACCAGATCAAATCCAACGTCAGTAAACAATCAGTTACAGGTGGAGACACATTTATTTAGACCCAAAAAGAAAAACAAAAAGTTCATTAAAAAATCTATAAAATCAAAGATTGGTCCATTTGTTTTATACCAAATGTTAGAGGTATTTAAAAATATTTTCGTTTTAAATTCCTTATATTTTAACATCTTAAAATTTACTTTACTAGTTCCTCAAGTGTTCTGAGTTTCACAAGGTTTATTATGACCTGACCTCATTCCTGTTTTTTACTAGGTGCACAAAGCTGGTTATCAAAACCTGTCATACTGCACAATATCTAATTAGGTTTCCCAGAACAAACTAAAAACAAAATGTTTGGCTCCAGTTTATCGCCTGAGAAGATGTGTTGAAACTGTGCTTGACCTCGTTGATATTGTTTCTGTGTCACTTGCTTGAATAAAAGACAGACTCAAATCTTAGGAAGTTGGAGTTCATTCTGACCTAATGAAGTGAATGTCCCTCTTTGCAAAGAGTCGTCCTAAATCTCACACCTGTTGTCTTGTGTGTTGTCTTGTGTGAATTATTTATTTAATGGTTCATGATAGAAATACCTATCACCAAATGACTTTTATCATTAAACTTGGGCTCGAGCCTGCAACCTAAAAAAAAAAAAAACTCCAGCAGAGTGATGCCAGTCCAGTGTGTTAATAAAGTTATCTCCTATAAAATATTAAAATACATTTATATTCACCAGAACTGTCTTTAGTGGAAATAACTATAAACAAGAGATATGTCACTGTCCCCTGTTGCTAAGGTATTTGAATGGTGAATGTTTGTAGTTTTCGATATGTGTGTTTTTATGGACTGGAATTAAACAGGGGGTGAAAGTAAACGTAATGCTTATGGTGCAATATTTTCAAGTGGGTGAGTTACACTGTGCCGAAAAACAGAGGTAGGTTTATTTAGTTATTTATTTATTTGTGCCTGATACAGTGCAGAGAGACTGCTCCTGGGGAGTGGAAGGAGCAACTTTTATCCACCACCAGGTGCAATGGAGGAGCCAGAGGGTGGCCAATGGGGGCCTTGGCCACCATAAATTGATCGTTGGCCTCCTGAATCCTTTGAGGAAACTATACTTTTAAGAAATGTAAAAAATATAAATTATTATTATTATTATTATTATTATTATTATTATTATTATTATTATTATATATATTATAATTATAATTATATATAAATATTTCCTCAGATAATGGGGGCGATCAGTTTAAAAATACAAGTGTAAGAGTGGCACCTGCTACAGCTCCAAGATGGCCGCCAATCATCCACAGCTGACGGTCATTCACCTGACAAGCTCCACCTCTACTTAAGGCTGCAGTCGAGTTCTACTCTTCGCTGAAGCATTTTATGCCACACATGGTATTTATGCTTCTAGCCAGTTTGTGAGTACATTTGAGAGAAACTTACCCTGTGCTTGTTGTGTTCTCAGCCCTCGGATTCTCCTGGTTCCAGCTCTCTGCTCATCGTGCTTTGCCCTCCAGCCACTTGCCTGCCTCACTCGCCCTCTGGGACTCATCTCAAGGAATTAAGGACTCTCTGGAATCATCCTCCTCTTTTCATCCGTAAGGAAACATCAAACAAACAAAATCAATTACCCTGGAGGAACTTTCTGGTCAAACCCATCGGACTGTCTGCTTTTCATCTTCCAGGAAATCCAGAGGACCTTTGTATATGTGTAAATAGTTATTCCCCATTGTAAACAATAAACACTGTTACTTTTGCACCTTTTTGTCTTGTGTCGTTCTGGGTCTCGTTACCAACTGGGTTACTTTTTGAGATCATAACAGTTAATGCTTCAGCCAAAACTAAACCCAGAACGAGACCATGAACGCACAAGCTTCCTCCTCGCGGGCCACAAGCCAGACTCCATTAGAGGAGATGCTAATAGAGGAGATGCTAAAACAAGTACTGTATTAAGTCAACAACTTAAGACCCAATCTGACATGCTAGTACTCGGAGGTATGGTTAATTCAATACAGAAGAAACTTGCTGTTTCTCCTCCCACAGCTCCGGCTGCCACCTCAGACTCAAGCTCTCCCAGCACCAGTTCAAGCAATAGAACCAGCGTTATGTGAAGGTTTTCTCCTACAGTGCAAGCTCACCTTCAAGGGAGCACCTCAGCTCTACTCCACGGACATCGCTAAAATCACTTATCTCAACAGTCAACTTTCAGGTAAAGCCCTCCAGTGGACATCTTCTTACCTCCACAACTGTGATTTGGACTTTGTGTCGTTCGACCTGTTTCTGAACGAGTTCCGCAGGATTTTTGACCGGCCGTTGCAACAAACCAATGCAGAGAAACGTTTGTTGGGACTACGTCAGGGCAGACGACCCGTCTCCGGACACGCTCTGGACTTCCGCATTCTTGCGGCTCAAACGGATTGGAACGACAGGGCACTTCAAGGTACTTTTTTGAACTCTCTCTCTGATTACGTTAAGGACCAGATTGCAACAAGAGACGAACCTCCTAGCTTTGACGTGCTAATAAATTTGTTGATCTCCATCGACTAACGTTTCCGGGAACGTCACCGAGAACGGGACTACAACTACCAGAGGCCCAACACTTCCGGCCTTCCTACGTCATCAGGTGGGGACAATAATTTCAGTCTCAACTCCCGAAGCTCGCTACCACCATCTACTGGACCTCAGTAAGCATTACCTGCACCTGAACCAATGCAGATTGGCAGAACTAAATTAACAGCAAGTAAAAGACAGAGACGTAGGACTGCTAACCTGTGCATGTATTGTGGAAATGAGGGACATTATATTGCTTCATGCACGCTTTTGGGAAACGACAACGCCCACCAATAGAACGGAAGTTATTGGTAGGCACTTCCTCTTTCACTTCCATGCGCAGATTAATTTTACCTTTGGTTATTCAGTTTGAACAAAACTGTTTTCCTGTGTCAACATTAATTGACTCTGGTGCTGAACAGAATTTAATTAGTCATGATTTAGTCAAGAAGTTTTTTCTCCCCGTCCTGGACATTGACCCAGTTTCTGTTACTGGAGTAACTGGGGAGACTTTAGCACAGATTAGTTTTAAGACTGGAGACTTGCATTTAATCACATCTGGTAATCACCATGAATTTGTTAGTTTCTTTGTGTTTGATTCGCCCAACACTCAAATGATTTTAGGGTTTCCCTAGTTAAAGAACCATAATCCCCACATCAATTGGGAGTTTGGCTGACTAGAGAAATGGAGCGACAAGTGTTTGAAGACTTGCCTTCGTTCAGGTATCTCCAACCCTTTAACCAGCGCACAAGAAACCGAGAACATTGATCTATCCACCATTCCCCTAGCTTGGCCCTCGCCTTCCTGCACAGCTCCGCTCAATTCTCATTTCCCTTCACTGCACAGTCTGGGACTTCTCTCATAGACAACGATTTCTCCGGTAGATTGTTGACCGGACCAATCAGAGAACAGAAGGGGCAGAGTTTTTGGCCCCTAACCCACGCCCCCACCTGTCCCAGCGCAGCCAGCGAGCAGTCGCATGTTCTCATTCAAAGCGATGCAAAGCGATGCAGGACTGTTTTATATGTGATACAAATGTATTAATTTCCCCTTCTTAATCCCTTATCTGGAGTTTTCTTTTGTTTTTTTGGCCAAAAGTCAAGTTATCGCTCCCTCCTCCCTCCTCCTCCTCCTCCTCCTCTCCGCTGAGTGCCACCTGTCCCAGCGCGCAGCCAGAGCCAGCGCGCAGCCGCATGTTCTCATTCAAAGCGATGCAAAGCGATGCAGGACTGTTTTATATTTGACACAAATGTGTTAAATTCCCCTTCTTAATCTCTTATCTGGAGTTTTATTTTGTTTTTTTGCCAAAAGTCAAGTGATCGCTCTCCTCCTCCTCTCTCTCCGGCGCCGCTGCGGTGCAAAGAATAAGGAAATGACTGAGGTTGTCACGAGAGAATTAAAATAGGGTTTTACGTTGCTGCCCGAGTCCCTGCATATTTTCTGGTCTTCTGGACCAGCGCTACATGGTTTTATTTAATTTTTTTCAAACGTTATAAACACAGAATGCAGGCAGCGAGAGAAAATTCAGCAGGAGGCGGAGCAGATGTCAAGTTCGGCAGAGCTCTGAGGGGGAGGGAGCAGAATGCTTTACCTGTTCAAAATTTTTCTAAGATCCAATGGTTTTGTTCCTCAGGCAGAGGCCACGCCTCCAGCCAGAATCGTTTTTCAATGGAGAAGTCCCAGACCCTTGTCTGAAGCGAAGTGAAGGACAAGGGTCTGGTTTTAACCAGGTTACCATTCCCCCCGTGTATCGTGATCTGTCTCCAGTATTCAGTAAAGTGAAGGCTCTCTCTCTTCCTTCCCATCGTCCCTATGGCTACGTTCACACTGGAGTCATGCCAGGTCTGATGCTGGTCTCATTTAAAATGTAGTGTGAACGTTCACACCAAAATATCTATTTTTTTTTTTTTATCGGATTTGAGCATTAAGACCTGCAGTGTGAACGTAGCCTATGACTGTGCCATCGACCTTCTTCCTGGAGCTCCTCTGCCATCTAGCCGTTTATATCACCTCTCAGGCCCTGAACGGGGATCCATGAAATCCTACATCGAGGAGTCTTTGGATTCAGGAATCATCCGCCCTTCTACTTCTCCACTAGGGGCAGGGTTCTTCTTTGTTGCTAAGAAAGACAAGACACTACACCCTTGTATTGAATATCGGGATTTGAACAGTATTACTATAAAGAACAAATATCCCTTACCACTACTTGACTCAGTCCATGAGCAGTTGCAACCAGCCACTATCTTCTCCAAATTGGACCTACGTAATGCTTATCACCTCGTCCGTATCCGAGAGGGTGATGAATGGAAACAGCTTTTAAGACACCCTTGGGACACTTTGAGTATCTCGTCATGCCTTTTGGCCTTACCAATGCTCCTGCAGTGTTTCAAGCACTAGTCAACGATGTTTTGAGATACTTTATTGGTGATTTTGTGTTTGTTTACTTGGATGATATTCTAATTTATTCTAGGAATGAGGATGAACACATCACTCATGTCCGGACGGTGCTCCAAAGACTGTATGAGAACCAACTTTTTGTAAAAGATGAAAAATGTGCTTTTCACACTTCTTCTGTTGCTTTTTTGGGTTTTATCTTTGGAGAGGGACACTACAGAGCAGACCCCGAGAAGACTAAGGCAGTGGTGGAGTGGCCGATACCTGAGACCAGGAAGCAGCTGTAACGGTTCTTGGGTTTTGCGAACTTCTACAGACGCTTTATCAAGGACTACAGTCGTATCGCAGCACCTCTATCATAACTCACATCCACCAACAGAAATTTCAGATGGACCCCGGAAGCCGACTCTGCTTTTGGTAAGCTAAAACTGCTTTTTTTCCTCCACACCCATCCTCTGTCATCCAGACGTCATTCGTCAGTTTATCCTGGAGGTAGACGCTTCTGACACGGGTAGGAGCCGTTTTGTCACAGAGGTCACCTTTGGACAACAAAGTGCACCCATGTGCATTTTTCTCTCGCCGTCTGTCTCCAGCTGAACGAAATTATGACATGGGCAACAGAGAACTACTTGCTGTGAAACTGGCACTAGAGGAGTGGCGTCACTGGCTTGAAGGCACTGAGCTGCCTTTTCTTATTTGGACTGACCATAAGAATCTCACTTATCTCAGAGATGCCAAACGTCTAAATCCCAGGCAGGCACGCTGGTCACTGTTTTTCAACAGATTTAATTACACACTGACTTTCAGACCTGGGTCTAAGAATGTTAAGCCCAAAGCTTTGTCTCGCAAGTTTTCTCCTCCAGATGCCCCAGAGGTTGAAGAGAACATCTTATCCCCGACTTGCATCATTGGGGCACTCACCTGGCCCATTGCCCAGGAGGTTTGTGAAGCCTATCGTATGGAACCAGACCCTGGCACAGGACCTCCTGGTACACTCTTCGTTCCAACCGCCATGAGGTCCAAGGTATTCGAATGGGTGCATACGAACAAGCTCTCTTGTCACCCAGTTATTACACGTATGTTGTCGTTAACAAAGACCCACTTCTGGTGGTCCACTTTGTCCCAAGACATCAAAGACTTTGTTGCAGCTTGTCCCACATGTGCCAGGAACAAGACTGGTACCCAACCTCCTGCAGGCCTTCTCCAACCGTTACCCACGCCCAGCCGCCCATGGTCCCACATCGCTGTTGATTTTGTCACCGGCCTGCCTCCATCTGAGGGTAACACCACCATTCTCACCGTCATTGACAGGTTTTCTAAAGCAGCCCATTTCTTGCCTCTTCCTAAGTTACCTTCTGCTATGGAGACTGCTCAACTCCTTGTACAACATGTTTTTCGCATTCATGGTGTCCCTTCCGACGTGGTGTCGGATAGGGGTCCCCAGTTCGTCTCTCAGGTGTGGCGCAGTTTTTGTGGTGCCTTGGGGGCATCGACCAGTCTCACCTCTGGCTATCACCCGCAGTCCAACGGTCAGGCTGAACGGTGCAACCAAGAGCTTGAGGCCACCCTTCGATGCCTCGTTGAGGGCAATCCATCTGCTTGGAGTCGACATCTGGTCTGGGTGGAGTATGCCCACAACGCCCATACTTCTGCGGCCACAGGTATGACACCTTTTGAAGCTTCGCTGGGATATTTGCCCCCTTTGTTCCCCAGTCAGGAGTCGGACATCTCGGTGCCGTCAGTGCAGCACCATTTCCGACGCTGTCGGCGTGTCTGGCGCCAGGCTAAGGCAGCACTTCTCCGCACGGCCGCCCAAAATAAGAGGTTTGCGGACCGCCACCGATCTTCTGCGCCCTCCTATCAGGTGGGTCAGAGGGTTTGGCTTTCCACCAGGAACATCGCCCTGAAGGACACCCCGAGGAAGTTGGCACCTCGATTCATCGGCCCTTTCCCTATACTCCGGATTGTCAACCCCTCTGCGGTGCGTCTTCAGCTACCCGCTTCCATGAGGATTCATCCGACGTTTCACGTGTCCCAGGTCAAGCCCGTTTCTGAGAGTCCTTTGTGCCCGCCTGCCAGCCTCCCTCCACCTGCTCGTCTCATCGACAACCATCCAGCCTTCACCGTACGTGCCATTCTGGATGTGCGCCGTCGTGGGAGAGGTTTTCAGTATCTTGTGGACTGGGAGGGATACGGCCCTGAGGAGCGGTCGTGGATTCCTCGCTCTTTCATCCTGGACCCCAGTCTTATCACCACCTTCTTCAGGGCTCACCCAGAGAAGTGCGTCGGGGCTCCTTGAGGTGCCCCTTGAGGGGGGGTACTGTAAGAGTGGCATCTGCTGCAGCTCCAAGATGGCCGCCAATCATCCACAGCTGACGGTCATCCACCTGACGAGCTCCACCTCTACTTAAGGCTGCAGTCGAGTTCTACTCTTTGCTGAAGCATTTTATGCCACACATGGTATTTATGCTTCTAGCCAGTTTGTGAGTACATTTGAGAGAAACTTACCCTGTGCTTGTTGTGTTCTCAGCCCTCGGATTCTCCTGGTTCCAGCTCTCTGCTCGTCGTGCTTTGCCCTCCAGCCACTTGCCTGCCTCACTCGCCCTCTGGGACTCATCTCAAGGAATTAAGGACTCTCTGGAATCATCCTCCTCTTTTCATAAGTAAGGAAACATCAAACAAACAAAATCAATTACCCTGGAGGAACTTTCTGGTCAAACCCATCTGACTGTCTGCTTTTCATCCATCCATCCATCCATCCATCTTCTTCCGCTTATCCGGGGTCGGGTCGCGGGGGTAGCAGCCTAAGTAGGGAGGCCCAGACTTCCCTCTCCCCAGCCACTTGGAGCAGCTCCTCCGGGGGAATCCCAAGGCGTTCCCAGGCCAGCCGAGAAACATAGTCCCTCCAGCGCGTCCTGGGTCTTCCTCTGGGTCTCCTCCCGGTGGGACATGCCCGGAACACCTCACCAGGGAGGCGTCCAGGAGGCATCCTAACCAGATGCCCGAGCCACCTCAACTGGCTCCTCTCGATGTGGAGAAGCAGCGGCTCTACTCCGAGTCCCTCCCGGATGACTGAGCTTCTCACCCTATCTCTAAGGGAGAGTCCAGCCACCCTGCGGAGAAAACTCATTTCAGCCGCTTGTATCCGAGATCTTGTTCTTTCGGTCTGCTTTTCATCTTCCAGAAAATCCAGAGGACCCTTGTATATTTGTAAATAGTTATTCCCCACTGTAAACAATAAACACTGGTACTTTTGCACCTTTTTGTCTTGTGTCGTTCTGGGTCTCGTTATCAACTGGGTTACTTTTTGAGATCATAACAACAAGTGCATTTCAAATAATTGGAACATTGTGGAAAATGTTAAAATGTTTGTCAACCGTGAAACTCATATATTACATAGATTTATTATACTTGGAGTGAAACATTTCAAGCCGTTATTTCTTGTACAGTAATTGTGATGATTATGGCTTTCAGATAATGATAAAAACATAATTCAGAGTCTCAGAGAGTCACATTATTCCAGCGAGCTGTTGGTACTTATGTCAGTTTGGAACTGAGTCCTGCTGGGAAATGAAATCAGCATCTACATAGCTCGTCAACAGAAGGAAGTATGACCTCTCCAAAATGTCCTGGTAGATGCTGTGTGGACTTCAGAAAACACAGTGGACCAACACCAACAGAGGACCTGGACTCAGACCATCACTGCAGTGGTGGGCCTCCGACCGCTAGGGAGCGCTATTGCGCTAATCCGCTTTTAGCGTAGCTAATTAAAAGAACAATACAATACAGTTTCATCAGATACAAGAATACAAGTAGGATAAAATGAAAGGAGCAGAAAGAAGATGAAATCTTATTATATCTGCCCCTTATTTATTTCACAGTTTGTTCAACCAATGATAACCTTCAAACTACATCACAAAATGAATAACTCTACTTAATTTTTCTAACTGTAATACACAAACACACTAAGCTTCATCATATATAGTTTTTGAGCAAGTCCTTTAAGACCTTTTTCTTAAATGTATACATTGGGCAGCACGTTGGCACAACTGGTAGAGCTGCTGCCTCTCAGCGAGAAGGTTGCCGGTTCAAATCCCGGTCCGGGGCCTTTCTGGGTGGAGTTTGCATGTTCTCCCCGTGCATGCGTGGGTTTCCTCCGGGTACTCCGGTTTCCTCCCACAGACCAAAAAACATGCTTGTTAGGCTGATTGGTGACTCTAAATTGACCCTAGGTGTGAGTGTGAGAGTGGATGGTTGTTTGGTGTGAGTGAGACAGGTCCCTCTTGTAAATGAGTCCCCGTGACTCAACGAGGCTAGCCTGTATAAATAAAGGTTGAATGAATGAATGAATGAATTGATTTTGCATTTTTAACATCACTCTCCAGAACATTCCACAATCCAACTCCCTGAATTGAGGTAGACCGTCCCTTTA
>JBBPBX010065862.1:0-19835 GCA_038048925.1 Garcialebias charrua | reverse complement strand
GGCATTTTTAACTACATTCTCCAAGCCATTCCATAATCTAATTCCCTGGATTGAGGTAGAACGTCCCTTCAAGCTAGTTCTGAATTGTGGTTTTACAAACATCTCTGTCCCCTTAAGATTATAACAACTTTGTCTTTTAACAAAGTGCATTTGGATATTTAAAGGTAATTTGTTGTTCTGAGCCCTATACATAATTGATAAAATATTATAATCAACCAAATCATGGAACTTCAATAATTTCAGTTGATAAAATAATGTACTGGATGGATGACAGTAATGTTTTCTAGTGATAATTCTTACAGCTCTTTTCTGTAATACAAAAATAGGCTTTGTGATTGTTTTACACGCTTTCCCCCAAACATCAATACAATAGATTAAGTGTGGAACAATGATTGTGTTATACAACAAATACAGAGCTTTATCATTCAATAGGTCTCTGACCTTGTATAGTACTGCAATCGATTTAGCTATTTTTATTCTTACAGAATTTATGTGTTGTTTCCATGTCAGTTTGTCATCAATAATAACACCCAAAAACTTCACCTCACTCACTCTACAAATCTCAACACCCTCAATTTTGAGTGGAACATCAACAGTTTTCTTTTTATTACTGAATATCATGTAATTAGTTTTTTCTAGATTTAATGATAATTTATTGATTTTAAACCAAGTTTGTATTTTGGTAAATTCTGTCTTTATCAATTCCAACATTTGTTCTATATCTTCACCTAAACAGAAAAATGTGGTATCATCAGCAAAAAGTATACATTTAAGGAGTCCTGACACATTTACCAAGTCATTCACATATAAAATAAATAGCTTTGGTCCAAGCACAGAGCCCTGGGGAACTCCACATGTGATATTACAGAGGTCAGATCTTACATCATTTATTTGTACAAATTGTTTCCTATCTTTCAAATAGCTAGATACCCACTGTAATGCTGGTCCTCTAATACCATATTTGTTCAGTTTTTCAAGGAGAATGGTGTGATCAATAGTATCGAATGCTTTTTTTAAATCAACAAAAATACTGACACAGTATTGTTTTTGATCGACAGCAGTAGTTATTTGTTCCATTAATTCCATGAGAGCCATTGATGTAGAGTTTTTAGCTCTGAACCCATATTGACTATTGCTTAGAATATTTTGTTTGTCTATAAATTGATCTAGTCTGTTCACAAAAGTTTTTCAAGAATTTTAGAAAACTGTGGTAACAAGGATATAGGTCTATAATTGTTGAACACACATTTATCACCATTTTTAAAAAGAGGAACTACCTTAGCTACTTTCATATTATCTGGAAATATTCCTGTTGAAAATGATAAGTTACATATATATGTAAACGGCTCAATAACATGGCTCATTATATCCTTTACAAACATCATATCCATGTCCACCCAGTCCTTTGATCTCTTGTCTGTAAGATTTTTTACTACTTTCATTATTTCCTCTTCGTTAGTTCCATTTAGAAAAATACTGCTTGTACAGCCTGTAATTGTGTGGCTCACATTATTATTTACTTTTGGTATTTTAGCTGCAAGGCTTGATCCAACATTCACAAAATACTGATTAAATCCATTGACAATTTCATTTTCATCATAAACCTCATCTTTTTCTTTTACAAAATATTTTGAAATACTAGTTTTTGCTTTATGATTCTTCATAACACTATTCATTACTCGCCATGTTGCTTTCATATCACCATTACTTTTATCTAATAATTTACTATAATATTCTTTCTTATGTTTCCTTATAATCCCTACTAATTTATTTTTATACTTTTTATATTTTTCTTCAGCGTTTTGACTTCGCAATTTCAAGAAACACGAATACAAATAATTCTTTTTTTTACAAGCATTTCTCAACCCTTTTGTCATCCATGGTTGGTCAACAATTTTTCTCTTTGTGTAATTTGTTTGTACACAATTTTTTTCATACAGAGTTTCCAAGATATTCATAAACTCATCATATGATCTGTTCACATCATCAACATACACTTTATTCCAGTCTTGTTTATCTAGATCCTCTTTTAATTTTTCCATAACTTTTTTTGATGTGTTTATGATCTTTTTCTTTGCGTTAACTTCTTTTGTGATACTTTGATCATTTTTATAGATTGTGAAAACTGGTAAATGATCACTTAAGTCGGTCGTTAAGATACCACCTATCACCTCTCCGTCTGTTATATTTGTGAAAATATTATCAATTATTGTGGCACTATGAGTTGTAATTCTTGTTGTAATTCTTGAGGTAGTGACAGAGTGAAGAAATATGTTTATAAAAAAAGCTACATACTGAAGCTTTATATTTGTTTAAAAATATAATAAATCTGTATGCCTCTCTTATGATTGTCTATTGTTGTCGCTGTTGTCATTCTTTGTTGAAAACAGGTCTCTCTTGAGCCGTTTTCGCACTGCACAGCCCTCAACGGCCCGCCCCGCCTTCTAACCCGGGTTCGTCATGTTCGCATTTGCCTTTTCCGCCCGGGGTCTGCACTCGTTTTGGAACCCGCCAAGACGTGGTTCTGATCGGGCCGGGCTCCCGGGCCCAGCCCAGTTTGACGTCATGTACTGCTCACATTTGATTCGTTGTTTGCAGCAGGGGCGGGACACGTTCTAACAACAACCTCAGCGCGAGCTGAATTTCATTAAAATTTAACTACAGAAACCCCTAAAAAATTGTTAGCTGAATTAGTTTTTCTGAGTTTAATTTTTGTTAATAACTGATTACAAATCAGCTTACCGTATTTGCCGGATTATTGGTCGCACCGGAATATAGGTCGCAGTGTCCAATTATTGCCAAAAAATTGGAAAAATTCATAAATAGGTCGCATCGGATTATAGGTCGCACCTACGTCACCGCCGCCGTAACGCGTCATCCACTGCTGAAGCGCCGTGTGACCGCTGAGTCAACCCGGCAATATGGACCGAGTGTTTAGCTCTGCTGCTAATGTCTGCCAGAAGCTAACAGAAGCTAAACACGAGACGAGTCCGCCTCTCAGAAAACACGAATAAAAAAAATCGAATTTTCTGTCAAATGTTTTCTATAGACCATCGTTACGTACATTAATGTCTTATAATTTAAACTTTGAAGGCAGAAAAAATATACACCGAGTGGTTTAGAAGTTTGTGATAAGCAAACTGAAGTAAAATGAAATAAAAAAATGAAAAGACGGGAAGTCCGCCTCTAAGAATATTAATAAAAAATCGAATTTTATGTCAAATGTTTTCTATAGGCCATCGTTACGTACATTAATGTCTTGTAATTTAAAATTTGTAGGCAGAGAAAATATACACCGAGTGGTTTAGAAGTTTTTGATAAGCAAACTGAAGTAAAATGAAATAAAAAAAATGAAAAGACGGGAAGTCCGCCTCTAAGAATATTAATAAAAAATCGAATTTTATGTCAAATGTTTTCTATAGGCCATCGTTACGTACATTAATGTCTTGTAATTTAAACTTTGTAGGCAGAGAAAATATACACCGAGTGGTTTAGAAGTTTTTGATAAGCAAACTGAAGTAAAATGAAATAAAAAAATGAAAAGACGGGAAGTCCGCCTCTAATGAATAAAAAAATCGAATTTTATGTCAAATGTTTTATATAGGCCATCGTTACGTACATTAATGTCTTATAATTTAAACTTTGAAGGCAGAAAAAATATACACCGAGTGGTTTAGAAGTTTGTGATAAGCAAACTGAAGTAAAATGAAATAAAAAAATGAAAAGACGGGAAGTCCGCCTCTAAGAATATTAATAAAAAATCGAATTTTATGTCAAATGTTTTCTATAGGCCATCGTTACGTACATTAATGTCTTGTAATTTAAAATTTGTAGGCAGAGAAAATATACACCGAGTGGTTTAGAAGTTTTTGATAAGCAAACTGAAGTAAAATGAAATAAAAAAAATGAAAAGACGGGAAGTCCGCCTCTAAGAATATTAATAAAAAATCGAATTTTATGTCAAATGTTTTCTATAGGCCATCGTTACGTACATTAATGTCTTGTAATTTAAACTTTGTAGGCAGAGAAAATATACACCGAGTGGTTTAGAAGTTTTTGATAAGCAAACTGAAGTAAAATGAAATAAAAAAATGAAAAGACGGGAAGTCCGCCTCTAATGAATAAAAAAATCGAATTTTATGTCAAATGTTTTATATAGGCCATCGTTACGTACATTAATGTCTTATAATTTAAACTCTTTAGGCAGAAAAAATATTCCGGTAAACAGAATAACAACCACGAGCTAACAAAAAGCTAAGCTAAAAGATCGTTTTTTTTTTTCTCAAACATCTAATAAAGCTACAGGTACTCACTTGTAAACGTCCACACTGTGATTCCATTCTGTAAGTTTCAGAAAAATCCGCTGAGTGGTTCTTGACTTATCTTGCAAAAAATCCAGCTAAGAAACAAAGAGCTAACAGCTACATCCAGGCCAGCAGGCACACAGTCAGTCCGAGCACAGGAGCTGTTTTTGGGAGACATGAGCTGGAAACCATACGGTCTTCTTCTTCTTGGGTCGGTGTACTCCTCTGGAAGTGTAATGCACAGCGCCACAGCGCCCCTAGTGGCCAAAAGTGGTACTGCACAATTTTTCTGGCAAAGTGAAAAAGGCTGATATCTGAGTCAAAAATTGGTCTAAAAATATGGAAAAAAATCCATAAATAGGTCGCATCGGATTATAGGTCGCAAGCCTTGAAAAAACCATAAAAAGTTGCGACCTATAATCCGAAAAATACGGTATGTTAAAACGTAAATAACACGAAGCACACATCCATACAGAGCATTTCCGCCTTTCAGCGTGAGCTGAATTTCATTAAAATATAACTAATATTCTCTAACTCTTGCCCGTAGCCAGGATTTTAAAATATAACTAATATTCTGTAACTCCTGCGCGTAACCGGGATGTTATGTGGGGCAAATCCTTTATAGTAAAAGTGGACTCCTTAGAAAACCAATATGCCGCTGTAGCCGAGTGGTTAGACCGTCCGCCTTCTATTCAAAATTTATCTAGACTCGGGTTCGCGTCCCACCTGGTTCAAATTATTTTATGTTTGTCTTTTATTGGATTTAAAAAAAAAGAAGGAGTTTGTGTTAACCACAGGCATAACACAAACTCCTTTTTATTTTCTCCAATAAAAGACAAAAGTAAAATATTTTGAACCAGGTGGGACGCGAACCCGAGTCTAGATAAAATTTTGAGTGGAAGGCAGACGGTCTAACCACTCGGCTACGGCGGCATATTGGTTTTTTCAGGAGTCCACTTTTGATATAAAGGATTTGCCCCACGTAACATCCTGGTTACGCGTAGGAGTTAGAGAATATTAGTTATATTTTAAAATCCTGGCTACGGGCAAGAGTTAGAGAATATTAGTTATATTTTAATGAAATTCAGCTCGCGCTGAAAGGCGGAAATGCTGGCTACGGGCAAGAGTTAGAGAATATTAGTTATATTTTAATGAAATTCAGCTCGCGCTGAAAGGCGGAAATGCTCTGTATGGATGCGCGCTTTGTGTTATTTACGTTCTAACATAAGCTGATTTGTAATCAGTTATTAACAAAAATTAAACTCAGAAACACTAATATATATATTCAGCTAACAAATATTTTTTAGCGGCGTCTCCTCTCTTAAAACACTGTAAGCGTGCACACAAGAACTTCCCACCCACTTCAAGAGAACTGCGCACCCACTTCAAGAGAACTGCCCACCCACTTCAAGGCCAGCTCTCCGTACAATGCGTAATGAGCGGGGGCGGGCCAGGCCGGGCTCTGGGCCAACCAGGGGCGGGCCGGGCCGTTGAGGGCTGTGCAGTGCGAAAACAGCTTTGTAAATGAGTCCTCGAGGCTCAATGGGATTAACCTGACTAAATAAAGGTTGAATGAATTGCGAGTACCGGTAATTAGAATTAAAAGTTCTACTGTTCAAAATATTTCTGTGATAATTTCTGTGATTATTCAATCATGTTTCCAATCATTTTACAACAAGCTGTTTGGTTTAATATCACTGTAAATCAATGTTGAAAGTTTATTATCAAATTTCATACTTGATGATGTAAAAGCTTTTGTTTTATTTTGCTGTATTTCTTGATTTTATTTTACTTTTGATTGCAATAAAGCGTATGGTTGTGGAATAGTTTGCATCCTGGTAATAATTTGGGTGGAATGCACTGATTTATTTTCAATAGAACAAAACATCTTCATTTTAATTTGAGACCTAATTTTGAGAATCTTACTTTAATTTACTTCAAATTGCTTGTGTCCTGCTACAAGTCCAAATTCTTAGTTTACATGTGTTCAAATGTTCCATGAATCAACCAGAGATGGACCTGAAGTGGACCTTTAGATGACAGTAAAACAAATATTTATGCCCCTTTTCCATTCGTACCAGTACGGCCCAACTGGACCCCACTTGGCCTTGTTCTGAGGCTTTTCCATTAGTACCGGTACTTAAGAACGGTTACTATTTTCAGGACCCTCTGCTCTGTGGTTCTAACCAGAACGAGTAGGTACTAAAACGTGACGTCAGAACACAGTCGGTCCCTGATTGGTCGGGGGCGGAGTCACTGGTTCTTGAGCCGCCATTTGCAATTTCTCGGATTGGAGCAGCTGCTGGACTTATTTTAAAGATTTTTAATTTGAAATTTGACACATAACTGCTTCCATAGGTCTAATGCTGACATGCTGGCATTTTTTTGGTGCTTGGTGATCAACAACAAAATTCAAAGCAAACTGGATGGAGCTCTGCTTGTCTCACTCGGTCCTCTTCCCTTGAGCCTCAGAGCCAAGTAGGGCTGGGACATATCATATTGTTACCGGTAATACCGGTATAAAAAGCTTGCCCGGGCAAAAAACTTATATCATGATATGCTAATTTCATGACGTAATACGTCAGGGCGCCCCGCCCCTTAACACCCGAGCGCTTTAAACAACTGCGCACCTCCCCTCCACCAGTCTACTGGTGTAAAACGCTAATTAGTTACTGCTAAAATGTTAAAAACAACGCACGCGCGTCTCAGCTTCTCTCCCCCTGCTCTGCAACCGGCACAGACAGCTCAAATGTCCCCTCCTCCCCCACCCCGCCCCGCTCCGCTCTCATAGCCGCGGTGCTGCATGTCTTTCGCTGCTTGTCCCCGCTGTAAACTGTGTTACAAACACGCGCAGCTCCACAGTCTCTCCATCAAAGACAGATCAGTTAAAAAAAATGAATCAGAGGAATGACACGTTCCTACATGAACAGATGAAGCTGAAACATGAACAAGTTTCAAGGTCAGGTCAGCTGATCAACTTGTAGAAGTTACAGCTCATTTAAAGCTGCACTATGTAACTTTGTAGTGCAGTCTGTAACTTTTCTAACAATATATTTTTAACTAGGGTTGGGCATCGAGAATCGTTCGCAACCGGGACTAACTGTCCGGTTTTCCCGGAATCGTTCAAAATATTAATTTGCGATTCCTATTTTCGATGCTAGTTAGCCGACCGGAAGTAGCCGCCGCCGAAAACCAACGAAGAAGAATCACCGGAAGTGTGCATCTGCGTTCGAAAGCGTACTAATTAATAAAAAATGAGCAGTCAGGTCAGTGCAGCACTTGCAATAATTTTCTATCATGCAAAGGAGGGTGGAGAAGTAAAATAGTGTCCCGTCTTTGACGCGCTCCACCGGATTATTTTCGCTTCGTATCTGACCGGAAGTGCAGAGTGGTCCGTCTGCAAAACGCTCCGCCGGACTTTTCGCTAATCCCTACCTCTTCGGCTCCATCAGGTAAATAAATAAACTATAAACTACATCTCATACCAACATTAAGGCAGCTAACAAGTTATACTCCGCTTAAAGCGGTAAGTCAGCTCAATACCAGTGGTGTCAAAAGTATTCACATTCATTACTCAAGTAGAAGTATAGATACTGGGGTTTAAAATTACTTCTGTAGAAGTATCAACTCTAGCTTTTTACTCAAGTAAAAGTAAAAAAGTACTGGTTTCAAAACTACTTAAAAGTATAAAAGTAAAAGTAGCGTAAGAAAAAGCAACAACAAAGACAAATGCTTAGGCTGCACCACACATACTATTGTATACAACCCCACCTCCCCCACAAAAATCATTTTTTTAGACTAGATTATATTATATTGTTAATGTTGAAAAACTAGGGGTGCACTAAGCTACCTGTCTTAACTGCATATATGCCCATTGAAAATAGGGTTGCCAACTCCTTGATAAATAAATAAGGGACACCTCTCGGCAGGGCTGGTCACCCCATTTAACCCCCCCCCCCCACACACACACACACACACACACACAGACACACAAACACCCTGCCTGCCCCTCCTCACTTTGAAATCAACCTGAATTCATTTGGATACGTGTTTTTGAATTATAAAAATATGTATAAACAAATTATTACACAATTAACCATTTATTTTTAGTGCAAATAGAATTGCCAGAAACAAACATATCTTTTGAAAATTATGTATCTTTCTTAAACAGACCTCTGTCCTGCTTAATAACTTAAAACAGAATTATGTATCTTTCTTAAACAGACCTCTGTCCTGCTTAATAACTTAAAACAGAATTATGTATCTTTCTTAAACAGACCTCTGTCCTGCTTAATAACTTAAAACAGTATTAAATAACAAAAAATCAATACGAACATTCTGTAATAGTGCATTTAGTGCAACGTGCAAATAAAGTTTGTAGTAAATCTGTAAACATAAACACATTGTGCCTCAAAGGCCATGGCTTTCCACTTGTAGTAAAAATAAAAAACTTGTAAACTAAACAGTGGAACGTTACATTATGGAGTCAACCTATTTTTTCCATTTGTTTTTCTGCTGAGATCGTGCTGCAGCAAGGAATGCTCTGTTTTTCAGTGCCAAAGAGTAAAACTCTGAGCAAGACATTTCATAATTTAGACTGACAATGAGCTCACTTCTAATTAGTTCAGTAGAACATTTGTTTTGCACATCAGTCCACTTACTTTTCATGAAAGAGAAAATCCTTTCCACAAACCCAGTGGAAGATGGGATGCTGAGGACAAAGGATACAACAGCTGGATGTTGGGGAGGTCAGCTGCCTGAAGAACTTGCATCCACTTCTCTGCTGTTCCCTGGGACTGCCACCTTTCTTTCTCCTGAGGTGAGGTGGTGAGGTGGTCTATCAGGCTGTTTGCAGTCACACATTCCTCATACAGCTCATCCATAGACATGTTCAGCCTGCCAAAAGGTGTTAAAGTTCATTAGTGATACATAGCCTAGGTTATGTAGTGATAAATAAATGGAAAAACGTGTATTGTTTATATTTATAATTTAGCATTGTATTTAAACTACATTTTGAAATGTATTTATTAATTTACCTATATGAACTGTGTTTTTTTAAAGATGGACAAGGTTGTATGTTTGCATAAAGTAAATTCACAATTATGTATTTATTTGTACGTGTCAATTGTACACTTTTGTTTATAACTATCAATAATTAAACATGGTTCACCACTACACTGGAAATTATTGAATTTTTACCTGCCAACCAGGTGAAGACTTTCAGTGATCTTCTCCACTTCCTCAAAGGATATTTTTCCAGATGGCAGTTTTTTTTTTTTTTACATACCATATCTGCCTCTGGTGTTGCCCGGTGCAGAACAAATTGGTCAAGGGTTCTCCTGGTTTTGTTGTCTTTCACGTTTATATTTATTCAATACAAACACGATGCTAACGTTAGCTCGTTTTTTTTCTTAGACAAACGACCTGAAATGGCTTCACAGTGTTCACCAGTGACTGTCCAAGGTAAATACGTCAGTGTGACTGAATAATGCCACAAAACAGTTACAGAATATGTTATGAAAAGGTTGCATCCCTTTTCAGATGTGGATTCAACTCCTGCCATGGATTGCACTTACATTGCACTCAAATCCAACACTTATTAACATTCTTAATCCATTTAAAGTTCTCTGTGTCTTTTAAAATGTCTTAATGTCTCTAGTTTTCAGTATTATATAATTTCTGTTTATGTTCTCTTTCATTCCATTATGAGTGAATGTCACAGTTTGAAGAATTATTGAATAGGTTAGTTAGGCAATAACAACAGAGCTAATAATTGTACACATTCTCAGTCTTAAAAATGATTTAATAATCTCTTTTTACTGATAATACTGATAAACCTGTTGTTTGTTTAGGAACTTCCTGCAGTCTGTCCAGAAAGTCTCCACTGGAGGAGCGTTTTGCTGAGGAAGAGGCACAACATAATGTCACAGCTCCATGTCCATGAAGAAACAAATGGAGAGAGGGCTGCAGATACCAGGACATCCCACCAGCTGTTCTGTCTGAAGATCCTGCTGCTGGTGGTGGAACCAGGTTAGCCCATCAGTGGGAGCTCAGTAACATGACTGCAGCATCAGACACTGGACAATATTATATGTATAATAATAATATATGTTGGTGAGTCCTCCATGTTGGCTCTAATCTGCCCTGTGAGAAATTCATAGTAAATGTAACAAAAAGGAAAAAGTTCATAGCATTAAATTCAAACAGAAGTTCAAATTATTTCATCCTGAAATAACTCTGGCTAACTACTGTAGCTTTTTTATAACATGGGAGTTAAACTCAAAGTAGTCTCCTCAGATAAATTGTGTTACCATTATTTTTATATTAAAGTTTCTGTTAACTTATTATTTTTATATTTGATTGTTTCTGTTCAGTGCCCTGAGACAACTTCTGTTGTGACTTGGAGCTATACATTATAAATAAACTGAACTGAATTGACATGTCTTTTTTTAACCCCGTCTTTTTTAACCCCGCCTACAAAAAGAATCGGAATCGAGAATCGAAAAGAATCGGAATCGAAACGAAGAATCGGAATCGGAACCAGAATCGCTCAAATTCAAACGATGCCCAACCCTATTTTTAACATATTTCTTCACTCTGTCACTATCTACTGACAGACGTTAGACAAAGTAATCTCTGAAAAAAAAACTATAGTCCCCTTGCTTCTCTATCAGCATTTATAAAAACACAGAGTGACCCGCCGTTAACCAGCCAATAAAAACAGAGTTTGTAACCAGCCAATAAAAACAGGGCTTGAATTTGAATCAGCCAATAAAAACAGAGCTTGAATTTGAATCAGCCAATAAAAACAGAGCTTGAATTTGAATTTCAGCAGAGCAAGAGGGGCAGAGCCATATATGGCTCTGAGGGGGAGGGATAAGAATGCTTTGCCTGTTGGAAATATTTCTAAGTTCTGTGCTCTACAGAAAGTTACACATAGCACCGTTAAAGGCAATATATAATTTGTTGTATGTTTCATTTATGCTCAAAAAAATATTAAGCTTCATTTTATTTAGGCTAGTTGTTTTAGAAAACTACACCTGCACTTTAAAAATGATCTGTTATTTAGATTGAAAAAGTCTGCACAAAATATAGATAAAAAAAACTCCACAAAAACTAAAGTGCAGGTGCAGTTTTACTTGGGAGACTAAATACTTTACTAAATAAAGTAATTTCAGTAAAATTACCCCTTGTTGTTTTTTAAAATTTTATATAATACTGCAAAGCAACATGTTAAGTTAATTTTGTAAAATAAATACATTTGATTATTTTATTTTTTTTGGGTTATATCACGAAATTTATCGTTATCGTGATAATACTCTGAAATATCACGATATAATTTTTGAGCCATATCGCCCACCCCTAGAGCCAAGCCGCGCATCATCTCCCTGGCTCCGTGTTCTGCTGGTCACCTTTGAAGTTCCTTCGTGGTGCCGACTCAGGGCTCCGGATCCCAGTCTTGCTGCTCGGGGCTCAGCTGTTCACCGTGAAGGAGCACACAAGCTGGTGACTCGCACAAGGCCGTTGCTGGATCCCGGCGTCACGTAGTCATGAAGGCTGAAATTGGATCCCTGCAGTCAGGCGGATCGGGGCAGGTCTGGGACTGAAGGTGGAAGCGATTTTTAAATGAGTATTTTGTTTTTATACATAAACTGTTTTTTTTTTCATCGCTGAAGCGTTTAAAAAAAAACTTTTTATTAATGCATAAAATGTTTTTAATAATCGCTTCCACCTCCGTCCCTCCTGTCTGCCCGAGTCGGGGTTCGGATTTCATGAGGACGGTTCTGGAGCGGCTGTCTGTGAGTCACAGCTGCGCTCAGAACCGGGAGGATGACACAGGATTTTAGGTTTTATTTTTATTTTTTATTTTTGGTTCTGAGTCGGGGTTCAGCCTTCATGATTTCATGAGGCCGGTTCTGGAGCGGCTTTCTGTGAGTCACAGCTGCGCTCAGAACCGGGAGGATGACACAGTATTTTAGGTTTTAGTTTTGGTTCTGAGGCTCAGGGGGAAGAGGGACGAGTGAGACCAGCTCTTCATAAATAAATAAACGTATTTTTTTAGCGTTGAAGAATAAAATAATAAAATAAACGATGTCAGCATTATCATAAAATCCTGTTTTCACTTTAACAACTATGTATCTGTTAAAGTTAACTCAGCTGAAAATCATAAAAAGACGCCGAATTGTTGGAAAGAAGAGAGATGGCCTTTAATTCAACTTTATTTTAACCCACATATGTACAAATCACAAAACATGAACTTCAAGGCAACGATGACAATAAAAAAATATGTATGTAAACAAGAAACAAAACCACACATCAAACTGAATGAAAGTAGACACAATCATGAGTGCACATAAATCAAATGATGAAGAAAACCTATACAGTTTGAAATAAAGATGATTTGTAGAATCTGGTTCATCAGAGATTTAATGGTGAACTAAAGTTCATTAGCAGGATTTATATATATACCCAGTATATGCGTGTGTGTGGGTGTATTTACACACATGTGTATGTATATGCATGTACTTTGTATATACGTACATACATATATGTGTGTGTGTATATATATATATATATATTATATATACATACATATATTATATATTGTAGTGGGCATGACCGTGTCCACTTTGATACACCTGTGTATTTTTGAACTGTTCCAGAGATGACCTTTACTGACCTCTCAGTAAAGCAAGACATTTACCACAAATTATTCCATTAGTTGTAATCTGAGAATATAGTCACCAAAAGAGACTATTTCTATCTTTGATTTTATTCTAATGTAATCAAAAGAATAACTTTTGTCATTTTCATGATATATGTTATATGCTGTTATTCTTTTAATATGGAGTATTACTGTGTTACTTGACCAAATGAAAGTGTCTACTCAAAATATCTATGACAAAGTTGAATGAGGTGTCAGATTGACTTGCTCAGGAGTTGTTTTTGTTGAGTTCAGCTAAAATTCTCGTTAGCGTCGAGATGTCTCCTCTCTTTCAGACACTTTTCCAAAACATTCCTCTTTGTTATCTAAGCAGACTTGCTGTCAACCTTGAGTTTCCACTTCACGTTTTCACACTCCTCTTGGCCCACGGACCAATGAGGAAAGTGTGTTCTAATCTCAACATTTTTGAGTAAAAGCGTTTGTTTCCGTGAACGCTTCAGAGTTTTGAAGGAACGAGTTAGTTCCTGTAGTTCCTGAGAGGAAGAGGGATGTGAACTTTCTCTTCAAGCTGGGGTACGTTTGGTCAAGAGCTAACGACCTTCGTCTTCAGTAAAGGCTGATAACATGTTTGTTATGAGTCCACTTGAACCGAGCGTACAAGCTCAGAACTTTGAATTAAATCCCTTTCTGGAATAAGTTATCTTGAGCCAAAAAACCACGACTGCCACGGCTTCTGCCGACGAAAGCAAGTATCACCGACACTGACAAGGTAAACACGTGTGGAGTCCAGCTTGGACTTGCGGGACCGACGACTCGTCAGTCCAAGGCTGATCACAGCTCTTTACCAGAACCGAGGCGGACGTCTTAAGGTAAAGGAGCAGCTGTTTGCTTACTGGAGGTGTGATGATATCTTAGCTGGACGCGTATGGAAGAGTGTCATCTGGTTTCATAAATGCAAGATAAACTTCCTCTCTTAACCTCCCAATTCTTCTTAAATCTTTCCCTCTCCTTCCCTCAATTCTAAGCTGGAAACTATTTAAGCTAAAGAGCCCTCAGACTAAATATGTTTAACATCCAGTATTGAAGTCTGTTGTTACAATTTAAATGTGCTGACGTGTTAAATTGAAAGAAAGTGAAATCATGTCAATCAAGTGTAATGGTGTTAATTTAGTTGATTCATTTTAAATAAATGATAGTGTCATTGACATATCAAACTAAGTTAACGTCTCTGTCACTTAATGGCTTTGTTTATTTATCCATCATAAAGATCACAGAAATATTGGGTAAACTGAAAAAGAAAGAACCCGTGAAATTACTATTCAATCTGAATAAGTAAATTAATTAAGGTAAAGAGGCCAGTATTAATATTGACCTCCTCATAATCCTTTACATCTGGTGGCCTAGTACGAGTTTTCTGAAAGTTTATTGATAAATCTGTGAAGTGTTCGAGACAGGCAGATTCTGCATGTTTTTATCATTTGAAGCCGAGAGATTGTTATTGTTTCAACTCTGTTATACGCTGTTGGAAGCATTCAGGTGAGGTTTTGTCAGCCCGTGGTCTGTGGGGGTTCTGGTTCGGTCCAGTTCATGCACACACTCATGTACAAAGCTTTGTTGACCGCCGAGTCAATAGCCTGAAAAGCTGTTATTAACATCAACCGGATTGCTGTGCTGGTATTTTACATGTTAGAGCAGGTCAAAGAAGCATATTACTGTTAGAACATTGTCGGATAGTGGTTCTGAAACCCGAGTTCTGCTCCTTTAAAGTGGACGGAACCGACCTGAACGCGGCTCTGAGGGAGTCCGTGTTGTGTTACAGTTGACGTGCTGGTTACTGAGCGTAGCTAAGTTGTGCCTGTTTTAAATGTGATTGCCATGTTTCAGAATTTTGGGGAGTTAATTTGGAGTGTTTGAGATGATTAAGAGTCTATAAAGTTGCGCTCTGCTGTGCTAAGCTAACGTTACAGCTACGTGTCATACATGTTTGTTTATGAGCTGTGATTGGATGAACGAGGGCTGTGAGCTGTCAATCACTCTCGTAGCGAACGCTGATTCACTGAATTGGGAACGCACGTCGTTGCGACAACCCACTTTGTCGTCATTTCCGGCACTGCATTGGTTGAAGGTAATAAAACTGCATTCACCATGAATGCTTGGGAATGAACTACAAGCGCTGTGATTGATTGGTTGACGTCATGTATCTGTGTAGCGAGCTCCGCCTCGCTCAGCAGAGCTGGTGACGCGCTGCGTCGACCCGCCTATTTTTGTCGTCATTTCCAGGTGCACTTTGGGTGACAAGCAGTTCTCTCTCACAGGACAAACGGAGATTTCACTTAAAGTTTAAAAACTCATTTGAAGCCATCTAAACTGTCTAACCACATACATTAGAAAAAGAAATAAAACAAATCTGCTAACATTTTAGTGTGAACATTGCATTTATTTGAATTCTTTAAAAAGGCGTTTGAGTGAAAGACAGAAAAATTAAGTGTGGTTTAACAGTAATTGTTTTAAAAGATAAGTCTATTTAGTTAATACGGCCACAAAGGCTTTAACTTACAACATTTTCATCGAAGGTAAACCCTAAAATAAATAAAAGGTACTGAATGAATAAAAGACTTGTTTACAGATTACATGAATAAAACCAGAAAGCTGTTTTAGTTAAATAACTCACCGCTAAGAAAACATTTATTTGCATACACTATAATAAATACCATCTTATTGAGTCAAACAAAATCAAAACAAAGCGATGGCAGAAAAAGAAGAAGTGGATAAGGATTCTAGTCTGAGGGATCTGGTCACGGATTCAGACCCAAAGCCGGGTCCTCCTGAATCAAATCCTGAATCGGACAAAGAGTCTGATGCAGAGTCTGACAAAGAGTCAGATGCAGAGTCAGATACAGAGTCAGATACAGGGCCAGTGGACCCAGATCCTCAAGGCCTGGATCAAAAGGCTGAAGATGATAAGCCAGACTGGATTGATAAGGTTCTAGGACAGCTTGCAAGAATATTCACAGATTATGGTAAAAAGGTGCCTGAAATGAATCCACTGACGTTAAACTCTGAGCTGACAACAGTGGCAAGCGGTGGCTCAAAAAAGGAAGCAAAAAAGGTCAGTATGGAGCGCTTAGCAAAGCTGGCCCTGTTACTAAAGGCCAGGTTGGACCAGGAAGTCAGAGAAAATTCAGGTCTAGAGCATGATCTGAAGCGTGAACAAAGAACACGTAAGGCGGAAAGGTCAGCATTCAAGGTTGATTTACAACTAGCTCGAAGTGAAGCTGAAAAGCTGCAGGTGGAGGTTCAGTCACTAAAACAGTCTCAGACGAACGATGCGGCTCAACTGGTTTGCAAACTAAAACAGGCTGAGATTGAACGTTTAACTAAAAGTTTACAGGAGGCAAATGAGACCCGTGATGCAATCATGAAATGCGAAGAACATACTTTAAAGTTATACGAGGAGACCACACAGAAAAATCTCAGGATTCATGCACAACATGATGCGGTCATTCTTGAAAAAGATGAACTCTACAGTCGGTGTTGTGAATTACAACGCGAGTGTACAGACTACCGAGTAGAATTAAAAGAGTGCAGGGAGAAGCTGGCCTCAACTGAATACAAATTAATCCAAGAAAAGAAAAAACGTCTGGCATTAATTAAAGGTCAGTCTCTAGATGAGCCCAGACCTCCAACACCACCGCCTAGAACACCAACACCACCGCCTAGAACACCAACACCACCGCCTAGAACATCAACTCCATCGCCTAAACCACTGCGCCGTCCCTTAGGGCCTCTAAAACCAACAAACCCACCGGGTGCGCCGGTGGGTGGATCTGATAATAACCCACAAACTCCTCTCTCAATGGCTGAACTACGGAATATGGCTAAAAGCATTCAAACCTTCACTCCAGGCCCGATGGGCTCACATGAAACCAAGATCTATCTCGATGACCTTGATTTCCAGCTTCAACGCTTCCCAGAAGCTACAGTTGATGATAAAATCTGTCTGGTAAGGTTAACCTCGGACAGGACAGTGCATGCTTTCATGAAGCGTCAACGGGACGCAGTGATGAAAGACTACAGTCTTCTCTGTGCTGCGCTGATAAAGGAGTATACTCCTTGCACGGGGCCCGATGGCATCATAGCGGCAGCTGACATCAAGCAAGGTAGGAATGAGCACCCAAGGTCATATTATGACCGAATATTCCGTGCCTATTTCGGCGACAGATGCGAGCCAGAGATGGAGGAAGAGATAGGGTTTAAATATATCTTCAGCAAAAATCTTTGCCCTGACATAAGAGAGAAAGTACATGTCAGCGCAAACTACAAACGGAGGTCCATCGAAGAAATAAGAGAGTGCGCGATAGATGTTTTTACAGGTCGCACACCAAACAAAACACCCTTTGAGGTGTGTCCTGGTGAAATGGTCAAATCCAACTCACTAGAGCTGGAAGGGGCGCGGAAACCGACTCCCCATCCTACAAAGAGTGAGAAAAAACAGAATTTTCGACCTAACACACCACGTAGCGAAGGTACCCGCTGGAACTATGACCCGAAGTGGCTCAGACAAGACCCAGAGTTCGGAAAACGATATCAAAAGGGGGGCGCACGTCCAAAGGATAAGAAAGATGGTCACAAAAGTAAACCATATAACAAAGGGTGGTCCCAACAGGAACCCCCAAGTCAAGGACAAGCCCCTCCTGCCCCTCGAACGGAACAGTCCGAGACAGGCAAAAAATCGCAAAAGTTCCAGAAGAAAGGCCATAGCCCTCTGTCCCCAGAAGACATGGAGAACATACGTCGGGTGTTAGAAATGTGGGATAATACAAAAAATGATAACAAACCTGGAGTGATGTGTAGCACTATCATTGATAGTAACTCAGAGCACACAAATAACAACAATGCCACAATTGCTGACAATCAGGGTAATGACAGTCAAATCATTGACAGTCCAGAGTGTGACAGTCAGCAAGATGTTGACTGTAACCATGACATCATTGTTACGGAGTCTGAGAACCCCTCATTAGAAAAAGGGGGGGAAAGCTCACTCACCAATGATAGTGGCTCGCCACAAACTGAACACTCAGACCCATGTGTGTCTGCACTACCAGTACTGATAAATGAAGATCACACAGTCAGGGGTAGGCGTGATCAACGTCGGAAAAAACCTGATAGGTTCCTGTGTAACATTATCAGAAAGGGGCCCGCTAAGAAAGCTTACCTGTCCATCACGTTGGAAGGGGTCCTCACAGAAGAGGCCCTCTTGGATGGTGGGGCAGACATAACCATTATGTCACCCACACTGTTGGAAGAGCTACAGCTAGCTGCTAACGGTGTTGACAGGGAAATACCCCTCAAAGAATGTGCTGTAGTATTGCAGGGCCTCTCGGAGACGAGAACAACCCTAACAGCTATAGCCATGGTTCACATGCAGATTGGTGAAACGACGCTATACCACCCGGTACACGTGTCCACCGTTGACTCATTCCCATTTTTGGTTGGCCAAGACTTTATAAACCGCTTTGACGCGATTATAGATTATGGCGATCAAACAATGTGGACCAGAGTGAGCCAACCACTGCCGATCGATATGCCTACACAAGGTGACACTGACTGTCTAACAGCAGGTACCGCAGAAGGCACAAGGGAATCCTCAACCGAGAGCACAATCCCGGTAAGTGAACCTTCCAAGACAGGTGAGGCAGAAGAGGCCCAACAAGAGAGCCCCCTCTGCGAGCTGAAACAGTCAGCACTCACTGAACACTACCTTGCACAGGTAGTCAAAGGTGTTGAGATCCAAGGATCCCATACCGATGATGCTGTTCTGTCCCCTTGGACGGAGAAATCAGCGATCAGCCAAGCTTTCTATGGAACCTTGGTTAAAAAACAGTTGGGTCTAGGAATGAACAAAATAGCTTTCCGCTTTTCATTGGACCCCAACGATAAACAGGTATTGACCGCAAAAGGGATCATTGACCTGAAACTAATCTGGAACCAACGAGAACTGGATCACCCGTTCCTCGTGGTCCCGAACTTACCACATGCAACCTACATAGGCTCCGACATTTTGGTAAGATTAGGTGTCCGAGTGGACATCAACAACAATGCACTGTGGTCACTAGATACAGCCACGAAGGACTCTCCTGTGTTAACCACAGAGAACCTTAAGGCTGGACAGACCATACCAGAGGTCTGCCAGGTTGCTAACAGCCATAACACTGTGGTACCACCTCAGGTTATGAACAAGCCAGTGATGATTCACATCATGAAAGGACAAGCTATTAGCACAAAACAGGCATACTTTCAACCATCTCCTATGTTTTCCAACTTAGGACTGTCAATGGAGGTCACATGCCAAGTGACCCTCGACTGCAGAACCACGACTGTTGCTGTGTGCAACACAAGCACAGAAGAGGTGCTGATCCCAAGACACACACAGCTAGGATGGTTGATCTCTACTGATTTTCATGATTTTGAACTAAGCATTCCATTTCTGGGAGGACTCCCAGAAAACTTGATCCCAAGTCAACACACGGGGCAAGTCTTGTTCACAAAACCAACACAGGCCATAGCTCTTTTCTCCCCCACTGAGTCCGACCAGGACACTGTCCACAGGTTCGGTTTCAACAAAGGAGACAGTCTAGGCCCTCAAACTTACAGTGCACTACCTGTTGACAGGTTTTACGACACTGAAGGGGACTCACTGGAGCTCCCCACAGAACAAGAACCCCTCTCAATTGCTTCACAGATTGACCAGGTGGTCGCCCAAGCCGACGCCCTGAAAACTGATGAAGAAAGGGACAAACTTCGCAAAGTTCTTCTAAAATATGAAAATCATTCTCAACTGACTCGATGGATTGTGGGTTGACCAC
>JBBPBX010065861.1:0-19835 GCA_038048925.1 Garcialebias charrua | reverse complement strand
AAATAAGCTGTGATGACTGTGGTAAAAGATTTACTTATAAATCAAATTTAAACACACACATGAGAGTCCACACAGGAGACAAGCCGTTTCCATGTAAACTTTGTGGACAAAGATTTAGTCAGAAGGCCAATTTTAACTCACACATGAGAGTCCACACAGGAGACAAGCCATTTCCTTGTGATCTTTGTGAACAAAGATTTAGTCGGAAGACATATTTACACTCACACATGACAGTCCACACAGGAGACAAACCATTTCCTTGTGATCTTTGTGGACAAAGATTTAGTCATAAGACAAGTTTAAACGTACACATGAGAGTCCACACAGGAGACAAGCCATTTCCTTGTGAACTTTGTGGACAAAGATTTAGTCATAAGACAAATTTAAACTCGCACATGAGAGTCCACACAGGAGACGAGTTGTTTCCTTGTGAACTTTGTGGAAAAAGATTTAGTCAGAAGACAAATTTAAACATACACATGAGAGTCCACACAGGAGACAAGCCATTTTCCTTGTGAACTTTGTGGACAAAGATTTAGTCAGAAGACACATTTAAACACACACATGAGAGTCCACACAGGAGACAAGCCATTTCCTTGTGAACTTTGTGGACAAAGATTTAGTCAGAAGACAAGTTTAAACTCACACATGAGAGTCCACACAGGAGACAAGCCATTTCCTTGTGAACTTTGTGGACAAAGATTTAGTCATAAGACAAGTTTAAACATACACATGAGAGTCCACACAGGAGACAAGCCGTTTCCTTGTGAACTTTGTGGACAAAGATTTAGTCAGAAGGCAAGTTTAAACTCACACATGAGAGTCCACACAGGAGACAAGCCGTTTCCTTGTGAACTTTGTGGACAAAGATTTAGTCAGAAGACAAGTTTAAACTCACACATGAGAGTCCACACAGGAGACAAGCCGTTTCCTTGTGAACTTTGTGGACAAAGATTTAGTCAGAAGACAAGTTTAAACTCACACATGAGAGTCCACACAGGAGACAAGCCGTTTCCTTGTGAACTTTGTGGACAAAGATTTAGTCAGAAGACAAGTTTAAACTCACACATGAGAGTCCACACAGGAGACAAGCCGTTTCCTTGTGAACTTTGTGGACAAAGATTTAGTCGGAAGACAACTTTAAACATTCACATGAGAGTTCACACAGGAGACAAGCCATTTCCTTGTGATCTTTGTGGACAAAGATTTAGTCAAAAGGCACATTTAAACAGACACATGAGAGTCCACACAGGAGACAAGCCGTTTCTATGTGAACTTTGTGGACAAAGATTTAGTCATAAGACAAGTTTAAACTCGCACATGAGAGTCCACACAGGAGACGAGCCGTTTCCTTGTGAACTTTGTGGACAAAGATTTAGTCGGAAGACAACTTTAAACATTCACATGAGACCCTGATGCATGCTCAATAATCCAGGTAGAAAAATCCAAAAAAGCTAAGTCTGGTCCTCTGGACAAGAGGTCCAGAGGACCAGACTTAGCTTTTTTGGATTCACATGAGAGTTCACACAGGAGACAAGCCATTTCCTTGTGATCTTTGTGGACAAAGATTTAGTCAAAAGGCACATTTAAACAGACACATGAGAGTCCACACTGGAGTGGAAACTTTCTACCAGAAAATATTAAAATAATTATTATAAGCTATGAGATGCAACTGGTGTTTTAACACCCAAATAAAATTAATTTTGTAAAATATATTCCTAAACTAAGGAATAAGTTCCTAAACTATAAACTATTCTATTCCTAAACTATAAACTATTCCTAAATAAGTTCCTAAACTATGATTTGCTCCTAATTTCTCAAGAATACTTTAAAAACAAACTAATTAAACCTTAGATCATAATTTGGACTATAGATGTTGGTTCTAAAATACTGGTTCAGTGGTTGTGCAATATGTGGAGAGAACCAACCAACCAATCAAATTGTTTTTTCAAACAGTCAGATCCCATGAAATGTTATTCATGTAATTCCTGAGATAATTGTTGTTTAATCAGTTAGTTACTTGGTTAATTAACAGATTTCTCATGCAGATGAACTAATTGTGTTTTAATTAAGGATGGGCCTGATCCGGTATCAGTATTGGCCTCGGCCTCCTATACCAGCATAATTTACCTATCAGATTTTTCTGATACAATCTGCAGAGATTTCCGATCCATGATGAATGTCTATGTCTGCTGAAACATCTCCACATGTGATTCCCTGCCGGCTGCTCTGCAAGGCAGGGAATCAAACTATGGAATGGATTTTCTTAAGGAATATAATTTCATAGTTTGAAGCCAGCTAAAATGTGAGTAAATTACAGAAGGACTGAGAGCAGCACTGTGGCTAATGGCTAACCAACTTTTCATCTTAACATGTCCGCTGTGTGGAAGTATTTTACACTAAACACCGCAAGACAGCAACGTGCAATGTCTGCAGAGCCGCTGTACCAAGAGAATAATAATAATGAATTTAATTTGTAACGCACTTTTCATTAACAAAAATCTCAAAGTGCTACAAAGTGCAACTAAAATCAATGATCAAATAAAAACAAGTGATAAAATCAAGTAAAATCAATGACAAAATCAATAAAAAACAATGATAATATCAACTAAGATCAAAGATAAAATCATGTGGAGGCAGAGTAGGCTCGCTTAAAAAGAAAAGTCTTTAAGCCTTTTTTTAAAGTCAACCAGTGATTGTGGAGCTCTCAGATAGTCAGGGAGGGAGTTCCATAGGCGGGGGGCAGCGTGGAAGGTGAAGGAGATTACTGTTCTGTCACCGTAGAGACCGGGTGGATGAATATGGTGCAAGAATGTCCTTTAGATAATCTGGTGAAGTTCCGTTTAAGCATTGGTGTGTAATGAGAGCAGTTTTGTACTGAATTCTGTAGGTGACAGGAAGCCAATGGAGGTTATGGAGAATGGGTGTAATATGTTCAAATTTACGAGCTCTCAATAAAATCCTTGCTGCACTGTTTTGAATATATTGAAGCTTCTGAAGGTTTTTGCCAGGGATTCCAATAAACAGGGAGTTGCAGTAGTCGAGCCTGGAGGAGACAAAGGCATGGACGAGTTTCTCAGCATCAGAAAAAGTTAGAGATGGGCGAAGTCTGGAGATGTTTCGAAGATGGAAGAAGCAGGTTTTAAACAGATGCTTAATGTGATTTTCAAATGTAAGATGAGAGTCCATTTTTATTCCAAGATTTGTAACAGAGGTGGAGAGGGGGATGTCTTGTCCAGAAAAGGAAATTGTTGTTATAGTTGATGTTTGTACCTGGTGAGGGGTGCCAATCAGTATGGCCTCAGTCTTGGAGCAGTTTAATTGAAGAAAGTTCTGATTCATCCATGCCCTTATTTCCTCCAGGCAGGCAGAGAGGGCAGTGAGTGAAGATGGAGATGACAATGGGGAAGATGAGGAGGCTCCAGTCCTGATGTAAAGCTGTGTATCGTCGGCATAACAGTGAAAAGAAATGTTGAACTGATTAATAATTTGACCTAAAGGCAGCATGTAAAGGGAAAACAGCAGGGGCCCCAGAACTGACCCTTGAGGGACACCACAGGAGACACAAGTCGTTTTCGCATTGGCCAGCCCTCCCCAGTCCAGCTCGTCCCTAGGTGGCCCAGAGCCACCCGCGTTCATTACGCATTTGCCGCAGAGCCGCCTTGAAGTGGGTGGGCAGTTCTCTGGAAGTGGGTGGGGTGCTCTCTTCACGTGGGTGGAGTATTCGTGTTTTAAGAGAGGAGACTCCGCTAAAAAAAATTGTTAGCTGGATATATATATATATATTAGTGTTTCTGAGTTTAATTTTTGTTAATAACTGATCACAAATCAGCTTATGTCACAACGTAAATAACCACGAAGCGCGCACCCATTTCCGCCTTTCAGCGCGACTTGAATGTCATTAAAATATAACTAATATTGTCTAACTGTTGCGCGCAGCCAGGGTTTTAAAATATAACTAATAATCTCTAACTCCTTTGCGTAGCTAGAATGTTAAGAGCGGTGATTCCTTCATAAGCAACGTGAACTCCCAAAAAAACAGTCCGCCGCCGTGGCTTAGAGGGTTAATCCTCTTGTATCTTGACCAGACGAAGCGGGTTCGCGTCCCACCTGGGACAAGGTTTTTTTTACGTTTGTCTTTTATTGGAGTAAATAAAAAGGAGTTTTGTTAAGCATTTTACCAAACAAACTCCTTTTTATTTACCAAACAAACTCCTTTTTATTTACTCCAATAAAAGACAAACGTTAAAAAAAAACCTTGTCCCAGGTGGGACGCGAACCCGCTTCGTCTGGTCAAGATACTGGTCAAGATACAAGAGGATTAACCCTCTAAGCCACGGCGGCGGATTGTTTTTTTTGGGAGTTTACGTTGCTTATGAAGGAATCACCGCTCTTACCCCAAAATTACACCACACGTGGCTCCGCCCCGCTCCGGTCCGCAGGTCGCAGCTGAGCGTGTCCAATTTCCACTGCCTGCGCTCCGCTCAGGTCCGCCTGGATGCGCCGCTCCGAGACACGTGCGAGATCGCGCGATAAATCAAGTGATAAATAAGTAAGTCAGAACAAAACAATTCATTCGGTGGAAGAAGGAGAACAACTGTAGAGAGACTGCTGCCTTGATCTTCTCTCGTAAATGAGCTACATGGTTTGAGCAACAGGAAGTGATGTTTACATTTCAGAATAAAATACTTTTTATTTATTTATTTCTTGTATTGCGTTTGTAGGCGTAGTCATAGTCATAAATATAATAGTTTAGTCATAGAATAGTCATAAATGATAGTTTGACAGCATTTTTGTACAAATAAATCCGTATAGAGCTAGGATTAGTCCGCCCGTGGTGATTTTATTTTGTAAATACGGAAGTTGTGCTCGTTCCTTTTCCTGTTGGTGCGACGTAATCTTCAAAAGTTGACTGCGGCACAGCTCCGGCGTCCGGCAGAAATAGAAAAATTTCTAATTTTGACGGACTGCCGTCCGCTCTCCGCTGCTCACCGCCGCCGTGCGGAGCCAGTGTAAATTCTGTCATTTATTATAATGGGTGCGTATTTGCTGCGGAGGTCGGACCGGAGCGGGGCGGAGCCGTAACGCGTGTGGTGTAATTTTGCAGTTAACATTCTAGCTGCGCAAAGGAGTTAGAGATTATTAGTTATATTTTAAAACCCTGGCTGCGCGCAACAGTTAGACAATATTAGTTATATTTTAATGACATTCAAGTCGCGCTGAAAGGCGGAAATGGGTGCGCGCTTCGTTGTTATTTACGTTGTAACATAAGCTGATTTGTGATCAGTTATTAACAAAAATTTAACTCAGAAAAACTAATTCAGCTAACAATTGTTTTAGGGGTTTCTGTAGTTAAATTTGAATGAAATTCAACCCTCGCGCTGAGGTTGTTTGAATGAGTCCCGCCCCTGCTTTAAACAACGAATCAAATGTGAGCAGTACATGACGTCAAACTGGTTCCGTGGGGCCCGGCCCGATAGAACCACGGTGGAGATGGTTCCAGAACAACGGTGGATCCCGGGCGGAAAAGGTAAATGCGAACACGCCGAACCCGGGTTAGAAGCGGGGAGAGCCGGGGAGGGCTGGCCAATGCGAAAACGGCTACAGACAGTCTGGGAAGTGGCATTGCCAAGACTAACACATTCCAGCCTATTGGAGAGGAAAGATTTGAACCAGTCCAGGACAGTGTCACAGAGACCGACCTCCACATGAAGACGGTGGAGGAGGATACTATGGTCCACAGTGTCGAAAGCTGCAGTGAGGTCAAGGAGGACAAGGATGGAGGGAGAACCAGTGTCAGCAGCCATGAGGACATCATTGGTAACTCTCAGCAATGCAGTCTCAGTACTGTGAGCTGCTCGGAAGCCAGACTGAAACTTCTCATACAGGGAGTGTTGTTGTAGGTGGACCTGCAGCTGAGCAGCAACTGCTTTTTCCAGCACTTTAGACAGAAATGGGAGGTGGGAAATTGGGCGGTAATTAGAAAAATGTCGGGATCCAAATTAGATTTTTTTCAGAAGAGGCCTAATGATGGCAGTTTTTAGAGGCAGTGGAACATGACCAGATTGTAGAGACTTGTTTATTATTTGTGTGATTAATGGGCTTATTGCAGAGTGATTGGATTTTATGAGAGACGAGGGGAAGGGATCCAGGGCGCAGGATGAAGGCTTCATTTTCTTGATGATGGTCTCCACCTCACTCTGAACAACTTCATCAAAGCTGCTCAGGGACCCAGAATGCAGAAGAAAGCTCCATTGCGACCTACAATACATCAAACTTATTAAACATCTGAAATAGCACCACATTAAAGAGCACAAGGATTGTTTAACCAGGAACTGTTGTAAAGTTAGTTTTACTTTGGACGTTCGAGCTCCCTGGCTTCAGCGGTGTGTTCCTCTTGTTTAGTCCGAAGCAGGCTGTCTAATATCCGTCAGCTGCGCTCAGTTTGCCCGTCTCGGGGGAGGAGCAGACTGAGTGCAGCAGACAGAAATCAGACTGCCTGCTTCGCTGCTTGATTAAATATTTGCAGCCAAGATATAGTTTACATTTACCCTCCAGGACATATTTATCAGTACAACAGTAGACAATCATAAAAAAGCATATGAACTGGAAAAATAAAAAAATTATTTGAATAAATGAATTAAAAACAGCTACATTATAAAGCGATGTAAAATACTAAAATGGGGAACATGTCTGTGTTGTTTTTTTCCATGAACTTAGCATATGTTTGAAGCCATTAATCAATTTAATATCCACTTCAGCATTGTTTTGATGCTATTAGTGCTTAGTGTATATTTAGTTGATGTTTTTCTTAGTTCATATCTTAGACCTTCTTACTGCTTTTCTTTTGCATTTTGTTGTGGAATATAACTGGGACCCTGTGTACATAATCTCATTCCACCCGATGTACCACATGTGTTATGTATGACAAAACTCTATGACTGACTGTAAAGCTAGGAATAAAAACAGGCTTTCTGTTAGCAGGATTTAATTCTAACTTTGAAACTTATCCAACATTAAAACTTACCTCAAGTTGCGTTTTTGGACATGCATGCTTATGTTTGTACAAATTGTACTTGCCTGTAGAGAGGAGATTATTACAGCCTCATATAAAATCAATAATGATGATTTTATTGGAATAGTACCGGTATCGGTCGACATCCAGATTTAGGTATTGTGATCGGATCAAAAGTTTTTTTTTTAAAGTGGATTATTGCATCCCTAGTTTTAATTAAACTAACCTTATAGTTTTTTTTTAATATAAATTATGTAGCGTCCATCCAACCAAGGCCTTATCAGAAACAAAAGTGTCCCTCAAAGACACAGAATGTCCTCAGAGACACTGTGTCTCCTACCCACTTCTTTTGTGTGTGTTAATCTCCCAAGTCAGGATGAGTCTACATCCTGACCACCCCTGGTTCCATTCTGACTATGATAATTAAATCTCTGCTAATCAACTCTCTTTTCTGAAAGAGACACCTATGCCCCTTTTCCACTGTTACAGTGCGGTTCAGTTCAGCTCGGTCAGCTCGTGTGTGGTTGTGTTTCCATTTACACTTCTGTACCCGTTCTGTGGGCAGGGTCCAGAATCCAACTGCTCTTTTCCACCGCTCGGCTCGGGTTGGATCGGCTCAGTTCGGCTCAGTTCGGGTCGGGTCACATCTAAGTTCTGTTTCCACAGCTTTTTTGTACCCCTTCTGTGGGCGGGGTCCAGAATCCTACTCGTCTTACCACATGGTGGCAGTAGTGTTCCCTCAAGCTATTTACTACAGTACTAGCCACCACTAGAAGAAGAACACAAAGGCTTTGACAGAATGTTGTGAAAGAGATGTCATGCTATAATGAGTACCTCATGAGCTGTAATCTTTAAACCCAATTCATAATCCTACCATTTTTGTATGCTTTTTATAGTTTTTAACTAACTTGTCTTTTATGTTATTGTACAGCACTTTGGTTGACCCTGTGGTTTTTAAAATGTGCTTTATAAATAAAGTTGATTTAAAACATCACACTGTGATCTTTGAAACTGCCAGTGTTTCCCTGGTAAAGTTGCTGCTGGGTGGTAGATGGTAGATGGTAGATGGATGGTCTGTGAATTCTTTAACTTTAAACTGTCCAAAGGACTTTGGCCACTTTTAATTTTTGACTTTTTTTGTATGACTTCATCCTAGAACCAAATAATTTATAACGTAATAACAGTTGAGCAGATTCTAATAATCTTTATCTTATGATTCTTTAAAGGTCAAATGCAAATGGAAAGTTCTCTTAACTTCCAGTATGGATTTAAACACAATACACACTTCACATTATAAAATAAGTTTAGGAAATTGAATGTTCGAGGACACCACTTAAGAAAATATAACGTTTAATAGGAAAAGTTTGAAGTGACAAACAGAAGTAACAAATTTCCATCTGGTGTCTCACGGCTTCCTCCATAAGATGACACAGGTTGTTGAATTCTGGTGATTTTCTTCTGTTGACTGTAAAAGAAAAATGTGGTTAATTTAGTCCAGAAACTGTTTTTTTTTTTAAACAACACAGTGTGATCACAACATGTTCATCTACTGACTGTATCCTGTTGGAGTTATTTGAAATCAAATTCAATGTTTTATAGACATATATGTGTCAAGCAACCTCCATTATTTTTTATCCCTTGTACTTTGTATCACATATCATCAATTATATCAAAAACCACATGGCTGATATTTTTCAAAAAAATATAGTGTGATCACAACATGTTCATATACTGTCTATATCCTGTTGGAGTTATTTGAAATCAAATTCGAATTTTTATAATTTATTTTCGTTGTGCAAGCACAGGTTTGGAAGAAGTCAAAGCGAAACTACTTTAAATGCAGCATATTTGACCACTACGTGACAATATTAAAGCGTGGTTGAGCTCGGGAACCCTCGTACTATAAAGTCAGCTATGAAATGTATTTTATATCTGTTCATTGAGCTACATTTTAAAGACATAAAGCCGCCCGCGCGCCGCGCGTTGCTCGTGGAGATCGTGGCGAACCTACTTTTTAAAATCCTGCAGTTTTGAGCAATACGTGATTTTATTAAGGACACGTTCAGCTGAAGACCCATCTTTGCTATAATTTTAAAAACAAATAATTGTTTTTACCGTGTTATTCATGTAAAGTCCTGCCGTGATCTCTTCCCTCGCTTCCGTGAAAACTGCTTGAGTCTCCTCCTTCCTACTTCCGGAGCGGGTGAGCTCGCCTCAGTACCCCTCTGAAACCAGCCCAAAAATCTCAAGAAATCTGGCGCGGCGCAGCACGGAATATCCGGTGGGAAAGGATGAAAGGGGGTCTCTGCGACGCACATATGACGTAACATCCGACCCGAGCCGACCGGTGGAAAAGGGGCATACAAGTCTTCTTACTACCTGGTGGCGGTAGTGCTCCATTAAGCTATTTACTAACCACCACTAGAAGAAGAACACCCTAAAGGCTTTTCCACATGATGTTGTGGAAGAGATGTCTATTGTGGTGGTGCAGAGGTTAAGAAGGTGAGCTTGTGATCGGAAGATCGCCAGTTCAAGCCCTGGTACCGACAACATCAAAAATGTGGGTGGGATAAGTGAAGCAGTCACACTGTCTCCACCCTCATCTGCCCCACTCTGGGCCCTTGAGCAAGGCCCTTAACCCACACCATCTGCTCCCCCGGGCACCCTAGATATCAGCTCTCTGCTCCACACAGAGGGCTGTGGTAGCTCGGTGGTCTGTGGTTGTGTCAGGAAGGGTATCCGGCGTAAAAACAATTGCCAAATCTTCGTGCGACTAGCTTGCTGTGGCAACCCCTGACAAAGGGAGAAGCCGAAAGAAGAAGAAGAAGAAGTTGTGGAAGAGATGTCATGCTCTAATGGAGTACCTCATGAGCTGTAACTTTTAAACCTGATTCATAATCCTACCTTATTGCCTTCCCTGCCTGCTCCCTACAATAAAGATGTATTAAACAATCTTCACTTTTATTATTTAGATATGCACAAGGTTCATGTTAAATTTCAAAACGTCACACTGTGATCTTTGAAACTGCTTTTACAATAAGCTACAGACTTGAAAACAATTTGGTTAAATGTTGTCCTTAAATGTTAAAGGTTTGTCTTGCATTAAATTTAGAAACATTAAAGGTGCAGTCTGCAGTTTCTGTAGTGCAGTCTAAGTTTTCTAAAAATGTATTTTTAACATATTTCTTCACTTTGTCACTATCTCCTGACAGACTGATGTTAGACAAAGTAATATTTGAAAAAACTATAGTCCCCTTGCTTCTCCAGGTGTTACTAAAAGCATTTCTAAAAAGCCACAGTGAGCCGCCATTAACCAGCCAATAAAAACAGAGTTTGTAACCAGCCAATAAAAACAGAGTTTGTAACCAGCCAATAAACACAGAGCTTGAATTTGAATTTCAGAAGAGCAAGGGGGAGCAGAGGGGGAGGGATCAGAATGCTTTGCCTGTTGAAATTTTTTCTAAGTGCTGCGTTCTACAGAAACTGCAGACTGCACTTTTAAAGTATTAGTTATTAAATAGTCAGTTGGTCTGTGAATGCCATGGGGTCCTCCTAGAAGAGCTGAAGAGGTGGCTGTTGATGTCTGTGTCTCCCTGGTAAAACTGCTGCCCCCACAACCCGGAAGCAGGAGATATTGGATGGATGATGGGTGGATGGATGAACGATGGCCCTGGTAAAGCTGCTGCCCCAACGACCCGGAAGCAGAAGATAATGGATGGATGGATGATGGAGGAGACCATCAAACAGCATGAGTGGTCAGTTCAGTTGAACACCTGCCTGTTTGCTTCAGATCAGCTGTTCAAATCTCTGCAGGTTCTAATAAAAGGTGCACCAGGTCTTTCAGCTGAATCTCTCAGGGGCCACAGTTGGACGGTCGATAACTGAAAACTGTCCTTTTTGAATTTTGGACTGTTTTTATCTGACTTCATCCTAGAATCAAAAAATTTGTAACTTAATAACAGTTGAGCAGATTCTGGTAATCTTTTCTTAGGATTCATTAAAGGTCAAATGCAAATGGAAATTTTTCTTAACTTCCAGTATGGATTTAAACAAACACTATACACACTTAACATTGTAAAATATGTTTAGGAAATTTAATGTTCAAGGACACCACTTGAGAAAAAAAAAGTTCAATAGGAAAAGTAACAAATGAAAAATGTACAAAAATGAAAAATACTGCATCCAACGAATGATCAGTGTTGCGAGGTAAGAAGTGTGGGATTATCGTAGGCTACTAGAGATATAAAATTATCCTAGCCTACAGAATTCAGTACAAAACTGCTCTCATTACCCATCAATGCTTACACGGAACTTCACCGAATTATCTGAAGGATATTCTTATTCCATACTCATCCACCCGTTCGCTGCGGTCACAGAACAGTAATCTCCTTCACATTCCGAGAACCAAATTAAGGACCATGGGAGACCGGGCTTTCAGTGTGGCTGCCCCCCGCCTGTGGAACTCTCTTCCTGACTGTCTGAGAGCCCCACAGTCACTGGTTGACTTTAAGAGCGGCTTGAAGACCTTTCTTTTCAACCGAGCATACTCTACCTCCTCATGATTCTACTTTTGATCTTAGCTGATACTGTTATTGATTTTAACTGTTTTATTATTTGTTTTATTGACATTTAATTCTGTTGCACCTTGTAGCACTTTGAGATTTTCATTAATGAAAAGTGCGTTATAAATTGAATTCATTATTATTATTATTATTATTATTATTTTGAGGGTAATTATTGTACACCCGTCATAACCAAAATAACAAGTCTATTAATGCGCTATAGTCATTTTAGTGTTGAATAGTGTCTAACAAGCACTCACAGCTTTGTGGCATCAGTACGGATGGGAACTACCGTACGTTCTGCCCTTTAAGTCGCTCCTCCCCATAAGTCGCATTAGTCCAATTATGTCCAATAAAGTGGAAAAATCCATAAATGTGTCGCACTTCCGTATACGTCGCATCTATTATGCGTCACCGCTGACACGTCACGTATGTTACACGTCACCGCAAATTCATTCATTCATTCAACCTTTATTTAGTCAGGTAAATCTTGTTGAGCCTCGAGGGCTCATTTACGAAAGCGACCTGCTACAAACTAAAGGATGATGAACATCAATGATACAATTACATTAAACAATAAACAAAACAAAAGAAAAAGTAGCAAAAACATTTATGTGGCCACATTAAATGGCCACAGGAGCGTGCACGGTAGGACTTTAACAAGATTAACACTTAAAAACAATTATTTGTTTGCTGAAAATTATAGCAAAGATGTGTCTGACCTGAACTTTTCCTTAATAAATGCACGTAATGTTCAAATCAGCTGAATTTAAAAAAATTGTTTTGCTACGTCGGTGCTGCGAAGCGTGCACACGCAGCGAGCGAATACGCTTCATTTCTTTAAAATTTAACAAGATTAACACCTAAAAATATATATTTGTTTGCTGACATTATAGTAAAAGCACTTTGAGATTTTCATTAATGAAAAGTGCGTTATAAATTAAATTCATTATTATTATTATTAAAAGTGTTTCTGAGCTTAACGTTTCCTTAATAAATGCACGTAATCGTCAAATCAGCTGGATTTAAATGGTTTCGCTTTGAAAATCTTCCAAATGGTCGTGCGCGCTGCGAAAATAAATGATAAATATATCGACTTTTTGCTCAAACATCTCCTAAAGATAAATTGTTGTAAATGTCCATCCAGTGAATACTTTCTGTAAGTTTCATCAAAATCTATCCTTTGGTTCTTGAGCCATTTTGCTAACAAACACTGAGGTAACAGTACTGTAGTTCAGACCTCCAGAGAGCAGGAGGCCATGCTGCGACAGAGTGAGTCCGAGCAGAGGAGGCTTCTGTCGGACACATGAGCTGGGAACGGTCCTGCAGGTTTTAGCTGATTTCCTGCTTCAACACACCTGATTCAAATCATTGAATGACCCACTCAGAATGTCATCAAGTTCAGCAGAAGCTGTAAACGACTCCATCATGTCAGTCAGATGTGTTGAAGCAGGGAAACATCTAAAACATGTGGGACAGTGGACCATGAGGACCAGGGATGGAGACCTCTGCTGTAGGACATTACTGCTCTGTCCTGTAGGACATTACTGCTCTGTCCTGTAGGACATTACTGCTCTGTCCTGTAGGACATTACTGCTCTGTCCTGTAGGACATTACTGCTCTGTCCTGTAGGACATTACTGCTCTGTCCTGTAGGACATTACTGCTCTGTCCTGTAGGACATTACTGCTCTGTCCTGTAGGACATTACTGCTCTGTCCTGTAGGACATTACTGCTCTGTCCTGTAGGACATTACTGCTCTGTCCTGTAGGACATTACTGCTCTGTCCTGTAGGACATTACTGCTCTGTCCTGTAGGACATTACTGCTCTGTCCTGTAGGACATTACTGCTCTGTCCTGTAGGACATTACTGCTCTGTCCTGTAGGACATTACTGCTCTGTCCTGTAGGACATTACTGCTCTGTCCTGTAGGACATTACTGCTCTGTCCTGTAGGACATTACTGCTCTGTCCTGTAGGACATTACTGCTCTGTCCTGTAGGACATTACTGCTCTGTCCTGTAGGACATTACTGCTCTGTCCTGTAGGACATTACTGCTCTGTCCTGTAGGACATTACTGCTCTGTCCTGTAGGACATTACTGCTCTGTCCTGTAGGACATTACTGCTCTGTCCTGTAGGACATTACTGCTCTGTCCTGTAGGACATTACTGCTCTGTCCTGTAGGACATTACTGCTCTGTCCTGTAGGACATTACTGCTCTGTCCTGTAGGACATTACTGCTCTGTCCTGTAGGACATTACTGCTCTGTCCTGTAGGACATTACTGCTCTGTCCTGTAGGACATTACTGCTCTGTCCTGTAGGACATTACTGCTCTGTCCTGTAGGACATTACTGCTCTGTCCTGTAGGACATTACTGCTCTGTCCTGTAGGACATTACTGCTCTGTCCTGTAGGACATTACTGCTCTGTCCTGTAGGACATTACTGCTCTGTCCTGTAGGACATTACTGCTCTGTCCTGTAGGACATTACTGCTCTGTCCTGTAGGACATTACTGCTCTNAGGAAGGAAGGAAGGAAGGAAGGAAGGAAGGAAGGAAGGAAGGAAGGAAGGAAGGAAGGAAGGAAGGATGGATGGATGGATGGATGGATGGATGGATGGATGGATGGATGGATGGATGGATGGATGGATGGATGATTCATTCATTCATTCATTCATTCATTCATTCATTCATTCATTCTGATAGAAAACTGCTGAGTTGGTCCAGAAGCTGCTGGACTTCAGCTCCAACTCTTGTTCCACTTGAACTGATCACAGTCCAACTTCTCCCAGACGTCTGCTGGAACCATGTGGGCTTCTTGTGAGCCAGATGTTGATGAACCATGTGGGCTTCTTGTGAGCCAGATGTTGATGAACCATGTGGGCTTCTTGTGAGCCAGATGTTGATGAACCATGTGGGCTTCTTGTGAGCCAGATGTTGATGAACCATGTGGGCTTCTTGTGAGCCAGATGTTGATGAACCATGTGGGCTTCTTGTGAGCCAGATGTTGATGAACCATGTGGGCTTCTTGTGAGCCAGATGTTGATGAACCATGTGGGCTTCTTGTGAGCCAGATGTTGATGAACCATGTGGGCTTCTTGTGAGCCAGATGTTGATGAACCATGTGGGCTTCTTGTGAGCCAGATGTTGATGAGTTCAAAGGAACATCTTCCTGGATGTCTTCTTCCCTGACCTCTGACCTCTTCTTGGTGTTGTGAGGGGTGTTAGTGGAATGTTTGGAGCTGAGATACGGAGCAGGTTCTGTGAACAGAACTCACCAGAACCAAGGTTTGGGAGTGTGCAGCCAGATGTTTGTCTGCTGAACATCTGCAGGAACAGGAGACATGTTTTCTTTCTCCTGTCTGCTCTAAAGCGTCCACTTGAAGGTTCTAATAGAAACACATGGACCTTACCAAGCTCCGCCCAGAAAAGCCCCCTAAGCTCCAACATGGCTGCATGTCTCCCAAGCGCAGCATGAGTGTCAATGGAAAACATGGCGTCGACTGACTCAGCAGGGTATTTCTGAGTCGAATAGTGTATCATTTCTGCCAGATTCCAACAAAATATCAGCCATGACACTGGACAGGGGAACCAACAAGTTCATGTTATTTTTTTGGGGGGACGTTATCAAGTTGTTTGATCCACGCGATGCCTGCAACAGCGTGCGCGTCACCGCTAATGCTACCATCTGATGAGGAAAACATCAGCTCCTCACACGCTCAAGGGCGAGATACACTCGAGCGTCCTCACGATACGCCAATACGCAGCGTACGTACGCCCCGTACGCAGCGTAGCCCCGCGTAGCCCCTCAGGGCAAGTACGCGCAAAGGTATTTTTTTACTACGCATACGCGATCCGCGTGCGCGATACGCGGTGTCTGACCTAAACTTCCCCGGCGCCGGACTGTTTAAATTCCCCTTCTTTATCGCTGATCGGGCCTTTTCTTTTGTTTTTTTGCCTAAAGTCAAGTAACCGCTTCTTCCTCCGTTCACTCGATGAATGAAATGAATGAATTCAGGTCCTACCTGGGTGCGCGATGTTTTATATGTTCCCTGGTGGGCTGTGGTGGGCTGTGGGCTGCAGGAAAAGCACTCCGTGCTCAGCTGCTCATATTACAACAAGGAGAACGCGAGCGTTTGGAGCGAAAAACTAGCGGAAGTGACGATCGGAAGTGACGGTACGGAGGAAATGACGTCAGAATTTGGAGCGAAAACACGAGAATCTACGCGAGAACGAAAGCCGAGTGTAGCAGCGGCTCCGTATACGCGCGTATACGTCCGTATACGCGCGTATACGGAGTCTGCTTTAGTGTATCTCGGGCTTCAGGCTCAGCATTATTACAGCTGTGGACAGGATCACTGATGCCTATTGTCCTGCAAGGCTGGGTAAGTCAGGCATTCATGGTTTTGATGGTTACTTTTGAAATCAGTGATTTCTGTTGTTGGAAAATGTTTGAGTGTGCCTTGGTCGCAAAGCTAATGCTAACTGTAATCTCCATTGGTTAGCCGTTGCTGCTTTAGCTGCTAAACACGCCGACAGCGACTTTTGTGAGGGCTAACGAGCTCAGCCGTTCGGTGTGTTAGTTAAAATCCAGCCTTCGTGTCACGATTTTGTGCAGTTTTAGGTGAAATCGACAGTAGAGTAGCTCGTTGTGTTAGCTAGCTCATGTGGAGTTAGCCGAGCTGTTTCTTCCCAACTTCCAGGACGTTCAGTGAACTGTGGCTTTCTCTCATCGTGACCGCGTGTTGTTAACTAGCAGGTTTCAAAAGCAGGTCAACCCTTCTCTGCTGGTGAAAGAAATAATTGTTCAGTTTTGTGGTCGTGCACAAGCTTTGATCCAAGCAAGGCATTCAGTTTCACATATAGGGAAACGGTGAATTTTACTTCCACAAATACGGTCAGGGTACCTGACATCTCCTGTACAGATACCCCACTGACGGTGGAGGAGCATTTTTCCAGCCCTGACGCAGAAAAATTCTGCACGTATGCTAGCTAGCAATGTAAGTAGCATGTGGTGCCGGTCTCACAAACGCTACTGTAGCGTTTGTTTTGTGAGACCGGCACGCACGTGGAAGCTGCGCTGTGACGTGTTATGGGCATTAGCCAGTGAAACACGGCCCTGTGGGCGGAGCTTGGTAAGGTCCATTGTGACAGCAGGTGAAACGTTTCCACTGAACATCTGCTGGTTTTTCTATCATCTCTACTGACTTGTTGAACCAATGATCCTGGAGGTGATTGATCCTGCACAGTGATCACATGACCGCAGCAAGAATCCACTGAAGAGGCTGCAAATAGAGCAACAAGAGTGAAGCAGAGAACAGGCTGAAAATGAAGAAGTGGACAGAGAAATGATCAAATGAAGCATTTAGTGTTTCCATTTGAACAGAGCAGCTGGAGCTGAAGCTTTTGATCCAGAGCAACACAACAGCTCTGCTTTCAAACCTCCACACACTTTCTGACGTCCACTCTGTCCACAGTGTTGGACGTGTCTCCATCCACTGGTGTTTGTTCTGGACGGCCCACTGGAGCAGGATCAGAGGCTTTCTGCTACTAAGACAACACTTTACACACACGAGGCTCTGAATGTTAGAAACCCTCTGACTAGAATACACTTCTTCTGTGTGAGCTTTGAGCTCAAACTGTGAATTTAATTCAAACTGGAGACCAGTCCACCTCCCAGCAGCACCACTGTTGGACTGGATTCTACAGGTGGACCTAAGAAACTGGACCTTCAAATGCCTGTGACATGCACGAACACAAAAAGAGGAAGAACATGTTAATATAGAATAAATTCTGCATAATATCCATGAATTAGTTCCATGGCATGGCCGGAGTGAAACAGGAAGTGACAACAAAGAGGAAGAAGTCTTTCAAAATCTTTGTTTCTACAAGATGTGACTCTTCTTCATCTTTCTTTAATAGTGACTGTGAATAATGTAAAGAAACATCAGACTCTGTGCTCCTGTCTGTGTTAGCTGTTGTAGCAATGATGTGTTTCCATGCAGGCGTTGTCATCTCTCCGTTCCTGCACATGCAAATATCTCCACAACTGTTCATGTGAGCTGCGTGAATTGATTCTGCCATACATCAGTAATGTTCTCTTTCCATGAACGCTTTAGTGTTTATCATGAAAACTGGATGTGACAGGAACTTGAAGAGAATTGATCCTGTTTCCATTAGAAAGACTCTCAGACACAGAAGCCCACAACCAGAAATAAAACATGACGTCATGTGTGTTCATGTCAAACTGACTGAAATGTGATCAAACTATTGATTTATTCATGAAGCTTTATTTAAGCAGGCAAACCCCGTTGAGAGCACACATCTCTCTGCATGCTCCTCCTGGGCCTGAAGGCAGCCTAACATGCATGTTTTTGAACATGTGAGCCTAACATGCATGTTTTTGAACATGTGAGCTGAAGTCAATAGTGTGCAGCTTCCAACAGGATGGAGGAGAAGAGAAGAAGGAAGACTTCGAGCTCCTGCTGAGGGAGCACTGGACGAGAGCTCACTCTGAAGAGTTCACAAACACCTCTCCTTTCCTCCTGTCACATCAATCAAGTGATGCAGCACATGCAGAGAGCTGCTGTCACTTGTGGCAGTGACATGAAGAAAAGTGAGCGAGACATTTTCTTCTAAACAACATCACTTCATCATTCTCCTTTCTGGCAGCAGTAAAGAGAAGCAGGTGAAGTGTGAGAAAATAAATCAACATCAAGTTATAAAGTTTTATTTTCTTCTTTACTTCTTAAATGCTGACATAAGTGGAGCTCAGGAACTGTTTGGTTCCTCCTCATGCATGTCATGTTGTGGAATGATGAGAATCAAACTCTTGAACTCTTGAGACTTGCAACAAAGGACTGGGAGCAGAGCAGCTGCACATGTTCAGGTTGTGCAGCTGCTCTTGGAGACTGAGAACATGTGAGAACCTTTAGTTTCTGTTCTACATGCATCACTTTGATGCTTCCATCAACTTAGAGACAAATAAAGAGGATTCAAACCTAAAGATTCACATCAACAAGGGACAAACACCTCTGCTGTGTTACTATGAACTGTTTAGCACCACCACCACCAAAGTCTGGCACTCATATTAGCCTGCCTGTGTGTCTGTTAGTAAAATATCTCATGTACCAGTAAATGTAATGAAACTGTCAGAAAGTAATTGAATGTACACGTACAACAGATTAACTGTAGGAGTTAACCTGATAATTGAGATTAGAAAACACAAACATGGCTACAACTGAGTCAGTTTTACAGATGTTGAGCAAAAACCAGATGTTGTAGTAGCTGAGAGTCATCCCTAACACACACTCTGAGAGCTAGCAGCTCACAGGAAGTTTTTATTTAAAGAGACTGAATCAGCAGAAATGACTTCAAAGTTGAATAATAAATAAAGAAATAGCTACAAAGATGTGTTGACATTTTTAGCTGTAACATTTATTTTTAAACACACTTCATTATTTTCTTAAGCTTTTTCAACATCAGTTGATTTCAGCTGAAATGTGCTTTTCTTTGGTTGATGATTTAGAAAAACTTCAAATTAATAATGTATTAAATCAGCTTTTACTTTTAATTGTCAAATTTCTCTATTAAATAATTATATAATAAACACAGTTATAAAGTCTAATTCTTTGTTTTTTTTTAAGTGTCACTATTTCAAAAAGTTTCCTCCTGAGCAATGACACAATGTTCAGGTGAAATATAAGAATATTAAAAATGAAGTAATTTCAGCTGTCGATGCTTTAAACACAGTTTTTAACAGATGTAAACATCATTTTCACAATTATTGTTCCACAGCTCACATGGTGCAGAAACAGACAACTCAGTGGCCTTTGAGTCACTTAAAATATATTTTACTTCCATTATGTTCACACGTTCCTGTTTATTTATTAGAACTCTGTTTCCCAGCAGCCCTTGTTTCATCACATGATTAAAAATATGAGCAAGTTGCTGCCAGACTGAGAAAAGCCTTTAAATCTCCTGATGACAGATTGTTGTTGTAAAGGTCAGTGAGGTTGATTGTAAGGGTTTGTCTCCCTCTGATGGTGAACTCATGAGATTGTCTGAGACCTTGGTTTAAAATTCTACATTTAATTCTTACTCAACTCTGTCTGTTAGCAAAATATCTCATGAACCAGTGAAGATATTTTAATGAAACTTTCCAGAGATAATCAGTGGATGTACGTCTACAACTGATTTAAGTTTTGGAGCTGACCCAGTTCTTGATGGTTGAACAGAAAACTCATGTTAGAAACACAG
>JBBPBX010065860.1:0-14103 GCA_038048925.1 Garcialebias charrua | reverse complement strand
GAATACTTTAGAAAATAATTTTTAGCATATACGGTAAATAGTATTGTGCACGTATTACTAAGCAAACTTACAAGTGTAACCTAACAAATACAATGACAACATGGTATTAGTTTTAGAAATTCAAAAATGTTAACTTAAATGATAAACTAAACTGTAAACTAGAAGTAAATAACAAGTGCATTTGGAGTATAAAGAAAAGTATACTAGTGGTATACTTTTGTGAAATTTTGAATAAACATACAGTATTTTTGTAAATGAGTCCACGAGGCTCAATGAGATTTACCTGACTATATAAAGGTTGAATGAATTTTTCTTTAGAAGGTTACATTTACTCAGATTAAACTTTTGATCTGTCATCTATGTTCTATTACGAATAAAATATTGACATTTGCCATCTCCACATCATTGCATTCAGTTTTTAATCACAATTTGTTCTGTGTCCCAACTTTTTTTGGAATCCGGTTTGTAAAAATGTATGAATATGCTTATAGATGTCTCATATTGACCATTATCACATATAAATTATATTTTTAAAAAGTGTATTTTTGGTACTCAGATGAAACAGATTTTTCCAAAGTGTACTGCAGGAAAGTTACCAACAAGGCAGTCTTTGATCCCATCCGGACAGATTCTTTTTGTACCTAAAAGTATGTATTTGACAAGACGGAGTCAATAGCGATATTCTTAAATTTGCTGCTTTTCTATGGCAGTAACGCATCAAGTTGTTACTTAACTATGATTTTTCAAATTGGATGCCATTTTCAGCACACCTGTAAAAAAAAAAAAAGGTGTAAGATCACGACTGAGCTACAACGTTGACCGCGTGCTGACCGGACGGTTGAAAGCAGTTAAGCTTCAGATGGACTACAGTACTGCCAGCGATCCAGCCCAAATGATGTTCATTCAGCCGCAGCACTCAAGAGGACAAGTGCAGCCGAGGTGAGATCCCAAAATATCTGACATATCAGAGAAGGGTCCAATGCAGGCAGAAGTAGGGGAAGCATTCAACGTGCTTTGAGGGCTCCTCAGCTCCGATCTTCTGCCCCCTTTACTCAGCTGCACGCGTCCGCCAACCATTAATATACAGTACTGTAGTCAGTGATATAAGCAGTCAAAGCTTAATAAAAAATTTTTTCCTGGGTTCAGACCTGTAATTACTGTTAATTCGTTGAATTGGGTAGGGTTCAGAGATGATGGCTGCGGGCTGGGTCTGATTTTTTGGACCCGGGTGCAACTTTAGTTGACGTGGACAATTTTTCAACAAAGTGCAAAAATTTTACAACATGCTAGCTAAACGTATTTGGCCTTGACTTCAAAATAGTAATAGATGAGACTAAATTTATGCTGGGATTGTGGTTTACCTCTCAGCGAGGCCCCCAGTACAAATCCCAGCTTGGGAACTTTCTGGGTGGAGTTTGCATGTTCTCTCCGTTCAGGTTTTTTTCCCCCCGGGTACTCAAATTTCCTTCCACTGACCAAAAACATGCATGTTAGGCTGATCGGTAACTCAATTGTCTCTAGGTGTGAGTGAAAGTGAATGGTTATCTGTCTCGTTTGTCTCCGTGTCCCCTGATGGACTAGTGACCTGTCCAGGGTGTACCCCGCCTTTTGCACAGTGATAACTGGACATGGGCACCAGTGACCCCTGCAACCCAAAAAGGAAGACGCAGGTAAAGATAATAGATGGAAATTTATACTGCCACTGGGGGAGCCAATCCTGAGTTCGTTAACAAACATTAAGCCACTGAGGGTGCTGTATCCACCTTATTCCTACGCCCCATGACGCTTTGCGCGAAATGTGCACACGACTTCCGGTTGACCGGAAACACCGTTTGTTTACATGCGAGTAATACAGTTGAAGACAGTCCAAACTTTGTTGTTTTAGTTCATTAAAAATGTGGGAACACCACTCGTTTTGTTAAAAGAGGAGGGACAAATAAAAAGAAATTACAGATGTTACCTGATCGCGCAGACATAATTTAAAACTACATAAATAGCGAACGCGTTTGCTCCGGCCTCTCGGCTAAGGTTTATTAGCAGCTATCTCGGCTAAAAATACCGGTCGCGCCTGACATATATCATTTTAAGACAGTAAATCATCCAAAACTCTCATTAATAAACCCTCCCTGAATAAAAAGAAATTACAGATGTTACCTGATCGCGCAGACACAGCCATAGAGAAGGATGCAGGAACACTCTTTCTTTGTTTTGGGTCCGTGTTGAAAACACTGTTGTTTTAGCCAAAGATTTAGCTTGGTCCGGTTGTTGGTGCAGCCGCGAACAGCACAGCAGGTACCTGAACCCCGGTAGGACATTTCAGTAAACGTTCCGTTTAAACAAAAGCTGTGTTTGCTCCGATAAAATGAATGAAAATAACTTTCAAAAACACCCGCGATCCATACTCCGCCTATGGAATACAGGCACTTCCGGTGTCGGACAGGAAGTACAATGCACATTCGCTTCTACAGTGACACCCTCAGGAATATTGTGGATACCAAAAAATATAATAATAATATAATGTAATGTGTTTGTCTGTCATCTGCGTATGTTTCCCATACACAGACGAAATTCGTCTCTGCATTTAACCCAACCACCCCAGGTGGTGCAGTGAGCAGCCAGAGGGCGCTCGGGGAGCTGGAGAATTAGGTGTGCACTCATAGACACCCCAAGGTGTGTAGTGGCCGGGACGCGAACCCGCGTCCTTCGGGTCCCAAGTCAAACGCCCTAACCACTACACCATCTTGGCTCCCTGCAATAACGGCTACACGGAACTTGGGCTTGACGATATGGTCAAAATTTTATCAATTCCAATATCGATATAAACAATATAAAAGCCTCAAAACAACTGTAAAAATAAATTAATGTTCACTTTTTATTTGTATTTAGCCTTCAAAGAAATCCCTGTCAAATAAACATAAAACTCAACTTTTGTCAATATTAATAGTTTTAACTTTAAACAACAACATAACCTAACCCATGCAGCAAACACAGACGTTTCTCTTTTGATACAGCTGGGAGTATTATTTCAGGGACACATTGGCTCAAACTTTTATTGTGCTTCATCTTCTGACTCTGAGCATATTCTATCGAGTGGAAACGTGGAACAAGTTAAATGTGTTCCCACTAGATGTAATGACTTTCCGGCACATTTTGCAGCACACTGAAATCTGCAGTTTATTGGATCTTAAGGGCAAGGCATAGCTCCGCGCTAGCGCAAGGCCACGCGGTGCCACGCTTGAGCGAGCGCCGCGGCACAAGCCTTTGAACGCTCGCGCGAACGCGCCAAGCTCAAATTTTACGACCGCTCACGCGCGCGCGGTGTCTCACAATAAACTGCCCTGGTGGCGGACTGTTTTGTGTGACACACAAATGAATTAAATTCCTCTTCTTTATCGCTGATCGGGCCTTTTCTTTTGTTTTTTTGCCAAAAGTCAAGTGATCGCTTGAAGCGGTCACCATTCACTTCCTCCTCCGATGAGGAGGAATGAATGAACTTGTCACGAGTGAACTAAACTCATGTCCAACGTGGATGCGCAGGTTCTAAACATTTCCTGGTGTGCTTGTCTGCTGTGTGGGTTGAAGGACCAGCGCTCCCTGTTTTAATTTTTAGGACTTTTTTATTAATATAAACACAGAACAAAGCTGCGCAGCCCTCTGCCTTTTCTTCAGACCCGACCTGTCAATCAAATCAGTAGTCTGTCAGCAAATGACCAATCAGCGACCTGAATTTGTCCCGTAGCTAAACGCTCCGCCCTGCTTCTGCTCAAATGACATCAAGTATTTGGAGCGAAAACGTTGGAGCCACACGCTGCTTCACGCTGTGCTCTGCTGTGAACCCCCCCACGCGCAGCGCGTAAGCCAAACCCCTTCCACACAGCCAAATTAGTTTTTCCTCTTATCAATTATGTCATCTGCTTTCTTTTTGCTTGTGAAAGTTTGTTCAGTCACATTCTGATGGTCGTGGGCACTCATTTTGAAGCAAAAACTTAACGCGCGTTGGAGCTTAGCCTAGCCTAGCCTGCTACCGCTGATTCGAGCGGTTTTTACCACGCACTTACGTAGTGTCGTGGATTTTTCTGTTTGGGTTGAAACAGAAGCAGCCGCTTAAACCCAAACAGAAAAAGAAATGTCAGTGAAACACTGTAATCATATTGTAATGTACAGGGGGTCCCCGACTTACGAGCGAGTTCCGTTCCTACAACTATCTCGTAAGACGAAAATCTCGTACGTCGTAACACGAAACACGTGTTCTCGTAAGTCCGGATTTTCGGTCGTAAGTCGGAAAATTTAAGCTAGCGCTACTGCGAACACTCGTTTTTCAACACAAACATTCATACTAGTTCATAAACATGCTCAGAAACTTGTTTACAAACGGTTTACTAACACACTTTCATCTAAAAACACATAAAAGTGATGTATTTTTTGTATGTTCTTTACAAATTTACTGTTCGTTAGTGAGCTCGTAAGTCCGGAACCTCGTAAAGCCTCGGATATAGTCGCGCTTTGGTCCGCAAGCTGGAGCGCGCGTGCTGCGCGCGCACTGTGCATGCGTTTATAGTGTGGCACGGCAGCGCATGGCAAAGTGCTGTTCTTTTACTGACCAGCAGGTGGCAGTACCCTCTAAAACCTGTGCATATGTTGCAAGAAAGGGTGTAGAAGAAGAAATCTACCGTAGAAGAAGAACTGTTTGACGTCACACAACAAAAACAAATGGCTTTCCGCTCGCTCGGGGAATTTAATACATTTGAATCACATAAAAAACATTCCTCCATGCGTCGCGACGCCGTTTCCACGACCACAGCGGCGCAGACAGCTGCAGGCTCTGGCGTGAAGGCTGTCGGTGAGGTCCCTACCCGACCTGTCAATCAATTCGGCGCGCGCGCTAGGCTTGCGGAGCTTCAAAATCTGGGAGGTGCACGACCACGCGCGAAACCAACGCGCTGGCCAAAGCGCGGGGGCGGGGACTTCGCGATTGCGTCACTTTGGCCGCGCGCCCTATGCGACGCGTCAACTATATCCGAGGCTTTAGTAAGAGCGTTCGTAAGTCGGGGACTACCTGTATATGTAATGATGTTGAAATATCAAAAATGTACTTAAAATTCACATCACCGTTATTGAATAAGTATATTGTGATATATATCAATATTGAATATTGTCCAGCCCTAAATGGAACTTTACAAAATTTAGCACAGGCCTGGACATTGCGTTGTTAGTATTAAAAGGTAATAATGTTCACCTGGGCATTGCATGTAATGCTAACTGCTATGACGGAGACATGCCTGTGTTGCGTGGTACACTGTTTGTACCCACAGGTTTTGTGGGCCGAGAGTGGCAGCAAACTCGGGATCCGGGTTTGATCCCTGGTTGTTGCACATCTCGTGGTGTCTCTAAGCAGGACACCCCATCCCCAGTTATCCCCTGGGCGCCTCCAAAGGTCGTCAACTGCTCCACCTCATGGTGAATGGGTTAAATGCTGAGTCAATTTCGCCATTGTATGGGAACATACAATGATAATACATGTTTTGAGTGCGCGGGGGGAAGGGTGGCAATGGCTCAGCGTGACGGAAAAAGAGCACTACCACTGTAGCTTTTTCGCTAGCGTGTCTATAGTATTGCACACCACTAGCGTTGCGCTTCATCAGTGCTGGCAGTTGTTGACGGGGTGGGAGTTTGGTTCGGTAGCCGCCCTGCTTGTATAATGGTAGGGGAAACAGTACTAACATACATCGCTTCCTCTTAAATGCAGAAGAGACAGTATGGGCTGATTTGAATCAAAACATGCAAACTCCATACTCAGCAAATGTTAAAGAACCGTCAATAATGTAGAAAAAGGGTATAAGTTCTCCACAGTTCTGGAAATGCACATACTGTATACAGTACTAACCTATCATTTGTAAAGCACATTTAAAAACGGACTGAACTCAAGTGTACTGTATATTACTACCTATGTAATAAAAGCCATGGCAAAAGAACAGTAAAAGAAAGTTAAAAAGAAAAACAGTAAAGTATATTTTAAAAGAACAAATCAAGTGTCTTAAATATTAGCCAGAAAAGGTGATTTAAAAAACAACATTTTAAAGCAAAACGCTAAGAGGCCTGCTTAATATCTGATGGGAATGTACCTCAATCAAAGGAATTGAACTTTGGAATAATCTGGAAACTGGTATTAAAAATGCTGAATCAATAACCATTTTAAAAAATATGATCAAAACAAAATGGTCTTGCAAAATATAAATGATAACAATATCGTGTAATAGATGTCTTCTTTGAAATTCTCTTTCTTGTAACTTCCTCTGATTTTATCCTCAAATGGTGTTCCAATTGAGTTTGTTGATTCCTATAAATATTTGGGTATCCTGGTCGATTCACATCTGTCTTTTAAACTCCACGTGGAAAACCTAGTAAAGAAACTAAAAGTTAGACTGTTTTTTTTTTTCAGAAACAGATCATGTCTAACACTGAATGTTAGGAAACGCCTTGTACAGTATCTGTGACTTTCCTTCCCTCCATTGATTACGGTGACATTATCTACATGAATGCTCCTACAAGCACCCTGCAGATGTTGGATATGGTGCACTAGATTCATAACTGGCTGTGATTATCATACCCACCACTGCACCCTGTATTCACTGGTTAACTGGACATCATTAACCTCACGCAGACTCTTCCACTGGTACATTTCATCTTTAAATCACTTCTTGGTCTGCTGCCTTCATACGTCTCCTCCTACATGTCTCTGCGTGAGTGCAGCTACAGCGTGCGCTCTCAGGACATGATCACCTGCAGTGTTCCGTCAGTGAAGACTGAACTTGGAAAAAGGGCCTTTTCCTATTCTGCTCCTGCTTCCAGGAATATCTAATGAAAAGTGCGTTATAAATTGAATTAATTATTATTATTATTATTATTATCTTACAAAAAGATCTGAAGCTCTCAGCCTTGCACTCTCTAAATGGTTTTAATAATCTGTTGGAATCCTGGCAAAAACCAATGCAGATATGTTCTTGATTTTATACATCTACCTTATGTTTTGCTATTGTTTATTGTTTTAGGTAATTGTATCATTGCTGTTCATCATTCTTTAGTTTGTAGCAGGTCACTTTTGTAAATGAGTCCACGAGGCTCAATGAGATTTACCTTACTAAATAAAGGTTACCGTAACTAACTTTTTAGATTTTTTCTTTCTTTTTTTTGTCTTGTTTGAATTATCTTTGTAATAGGGAGCAGAAAAAAACAAGATTTTTTCTTCTTTCTGCATCTCTTCATTTTACTTTTATACTGTACGGGTCTCAAATATGAGATTGTTCTTGTGTTGTATTTAAAATAAATAAATAAAAAATAATAATACATTGTCACAAAAAAGCCCAATCTATGAGCTTCAGAACAGCTGATATAAGGCCTTATCATTCATTCATTCAACCTTTATTTAGTCAGGTAAATCTTTTGAACCTCATGGGCTCATTTACGAAAGCAACCTGCTAAAACTTTTCAAAGCTCTGAATGGTCTTGCTCCCCTCTACATCTCAGAACTTCTGAAAGCCCATCAGCCTGGCAGGGACTTACGATCTGCCAGTCAACACCTGCTGGAGGTGCCTCGCTCGAGGTACAAGCAATGGGGAGACCGGTCATTTTCTGTTGCCGGCCCAAAAGCCTGGAACAGCCTCCCCCTTGAGCTGCGTGCCACCTCTGATCTGACTCTGTTCAAAACCAAACTGAAGACCCACTTGTTCAAAAAAGCTTTCAGTGTGTAACTTTTATTATTTTGTATTTTAGTATGTAGCATCTTTATTTCAATTGCATTTTTATTTCACTTGTTCAAAAAAGCTTTCTGTGTGTAACTTTTATTACTTGTGTTATTTTAGTATGTAGCATTTTTTATTTCCATTGCCTTCTTTTATCGCTGTGGTTTCTTATTCTATTTTCATTGATCTATTGTTCCCGTTTATTTTTCTTTTTATCCTGTTAAGCACCTTGGTCAATGCAAGGCATTGTGGAAGGTGCTATACAAATAAAGTTTATTATTATTATTATTATTATTATTATAAAACTAAAGAACAATGAACAGCAGTGGTAGAATTTCCTTAAACAATAAACAAACAATAAACAATAGAAAACAAAAGAGAGAGAGAAAAAAACAATTTTTTTTTTTTAACAAAGTATCAAAAAACTAGCAAAACATTTATTAGATTTAGGTGAAAGTTAATTTAATTCTGTTTACACTATTGAACATTAAATTCCCGTTATATAATTTGAAGACGGTACCTTTCATTTACGAGTATTTAAATGTCCAAAATGAAAACGACACACCCGCAGTAGATGGGACAATTTTAAAAAATGTGCAAAAATCCAGCTTACTACTCAAATGTACGCACACTTTTGACCAAATTTTTATTTTTGGAGGGCTTTGTACAAAGTTACCTTCTATAACTTTACAATGTAATTATTACACGCATTATTAACTTTGTTTTGAACTGTTGGCGTCTACAGGGTTCCATCCATCCGTGGCCCAAAACATCAAGAAATAAATGTACCAGGCTCTGAACATGAAATGTTCGACTTCTCCTTCTCGCATGCATCAGGGCTCCTTCTCGTTCTTTGGGTCCGGCACTAGAAGCTAACGCCAAAACACAGCTCCTCTCCGGCCATCACGGCAGTGGATATTTGCTGCGAACGACAACACGAGGCTACGCTAACGTTACTCACGGAGGTGGCGAAGCTCTGAAACTCAAACAACAAAAGACACGGACATGTCGGGTCCGCCATGTTTAATCACCGTCACGATCCGGACTGGGTCGGACTCCCCTTTCTGTTCCGGACACCCGGAGAACATTACGGATCCAGCGGTTTGTTTGTTGCTGGTCTGACAGAACCCGAGCCCCACCACGTCCAAACGAGAGAAAAGCACGACGAGCAGAAGACGAACCCGCAGCTCATCGTGGAACACGCTCCGTCCAGGTGGCAAGATGGCGTCTGCGCGTTCTCGCTGGAAGAGGGCGGGTGTGACGTAACGCGGAAAAAACGGACGCGATATTTATTTTTTAGCCCCCACCAAAAAAGGTCAGCGTGTGGAAACCGTCGGATATGGAATAACCGAGAATTAGGACGGATTTGTGTAGCTCCGGGCACACACTCGATGTGTTCCTGTTGGCAGAAGGTAATGTGCGTGCAGAGACGGGAGCACGTGCTGGTAAATATTTGGTGTTTTAAGGAGCAGCCATTACTGGGCTCTGTCTATGGCCTGCAGCTAGCTAGGTGCTTGTGCTTAACTGCATATAAAATGTAACATATTCGACGTTTAACCTACAGAAAGCACAGCACAGAGACCCATTATTATCATTCCCTGTATCCTTTGCTGCTTTTTGTAACTTGTGTTGATACACGGTGACGTTTACAGTCACTAGCTAATGTAGCAGCACAGAGCTAACAAACATTTAAATTTAACATTAGTGGTTACACAGCTTTTGTATATTTGATTTGAGATGATGAACATATTTTGATAAAGCCTTCGTATTGTTACTGCTATGCTTCGAAACCGCCATGGCCGACGTTTTGTGTCGGCACCGTATGGTTTCAAAGGACAACAAGGAAAACTTGTAATTAAAGTTTTCTTCTATTCAGCAAGAATCTGCCTGGAGGACTTGACTTTGTTAGCTTGTAGTTACCGTAAAGTGTTATTGTGGATTTAGTTTTGTGGATTTAGATTTGTTGCGTTATTTATAGCCGTAAAGATGTCGAACCAATACAAGCACAGTCTTTGTTTTACATACCGGTACATGCTCTTCTCATTTCCAATAAATGGCTACTTGTGTGTATTTTGTATTTCCTAATAACCGTAAAGATGTCGAACCAATACAAGCACAGTCTTTGTTTTACATACCGGTACATGCTCTTCTCATTTCCAATAAATGGCTACTTGTGTGTATTTTGTATTTCCTGGAATTTGTGAGGAGCTTTGCCGGTAAATATACAACGGAAATACGTAATCTGACACTACCATACCATACCATTTTATTTATAAAGCACTTTAAACAACGACAAGGGCAACACACACAATGAAGTACAAAAAATAGACATAAGAACATTGCAGATTATAAATACAGGTAGTCCCCGATTTACGAGCGCTCTGATCTACGAGGTTCCAGACTTACGAGCTGGCGAATTTTTGGAAAAAACTAGGGATGCACCGATAAATCGGCCGGCCGATCGATCGGCTCCGATTTCCTTAATTTGGGGAGATCGGTGATCGGCCGATCTTTAAATGAGAAGCCGATTTTATCTGCCTCAGCAAAGGTTGGAAAATCCTGAAAATTTAGGGTGCATTTTGACCTTTTAACACCTGAAAATCGGTATCGGCCAAAATCGGAATCGGCAGGTAAGACTTTCTAAAAATCGGTAATCGGTGATCGGCCAGAAAATTGAAATCGGTGCACCCCTAGAAAAAACGCAAAAAATACTGAGTTTTCATGTGTTTTTTCACCACAGTTCGTTAGCTAAACATGTGGACACACGTTTCCGATCATTTTTATGCACTCATAAGCAGTTTTTTGATGAAAAACGAGTGTTTGTAGTCGCGCTAGCGAAACCGTTCCAATTTACGAGCGAAATTCCGGACTTACGAGAGACATGGCAACCGTTCCGAAATACGAGATTTCCGGTTTACGAGCAACTCGTTGTAACGGATCTCGCTCGTAAATCGGGGACTACCTGTAAAATGACCAAACACAGATCAGCTGGTGTTGAACGCAACAGAATTGTAATGGCAGCACTGTGGCACAACTGGTAGAGCTGCTGCCTCTCAGCAAGCAGTTCCCCGGTTCAAATCCCGGTCCTTGGGCTTTTCTGGGTGGAGTTTGCATGTTCTCTCCGTGCATGCGTGGGTTTTCTCAGGGTGCTCCTGTTTCCTCCCACAGTCCAAAAACATGTATGTTAGGCTGATTGTTAACTCTAAATTGACCCTGGGTGTGAGTGAGACAGGTCCCTCTTGTAAATGAGTCCCCGTGGCTCAACGAGGCTAGCCTGTATAAATAAAGGTTGAATGAATGAATGAATGAAATGGGTCTTTAAACGGGATTTGAAAACAGAGAGGGAGGGAGCCTGTCTGACGAGCAGAGGTAACTCGTTCCAGAGTTTTGGGCCTGCTACAGAGAACGCCCTGTCACCTCTACACTTAAGACGAGTCCCTGGAACTCTTAAAAAGTACCTGGTCCTCTGACCTCAAAGCACGTGGTGGGACATATGGGTGTATCAAATCAGAGCGATAGGCGGGGGCGAGACTGTTCAGCGATTCGTAGACATACATGAGAATTTTGAACTGGATTCGAAGATGAACCGGTCGCCAGTGCAGGGAGGCCAAGACTGGTGTAATGTGCTCTCTTTTGCGTGTACTGGTTAAAAATCGGGCTGCTGCGTTCTGGACCAGTTGTAATCGTGCAATGGTGGACTGACTGATACCAAACAGGAGTGAATTGCAGTAATCAAGCCTAAACACTAAACATTCAAGCTTCAACTGCCAGATATACATACTGTACTGTATACCTATTTTTTCATTCATTCATTCAACCTTTATTTATACAGGCTAGCCTCGTTGAGTCACGGGGACTCATTTACAAGAGGGACCTGTCTCACTCATACCAAACAACCATCCACTCTCACACTCACACCTAGGGTCAATTTAGAGTCACCAATCAGCCTAACATGCATGTTTTTTGGTCTTTTGAAAATGAAATCCGCTACATGGTAAAAAACCCTCTCTTCTTGCCATAAAATAAATACACATACATACAGTAAATATCCTGTACTGTACTGCAAAATGAGTCAGAAAATGTTCTCAAGCTGCAGAGCAAAACAAATGAAATGATTTGCCCAAACTCCACAAGAACACCATCTAGCATACGGTAGTCTCTGTAACTATGGCATATAATCTTCCTATACTTCACAATCTACCTTTTTGAATCCAAGTTTTCTAAAAAGTATGTCTTCTGAAATAATTTGTTTTATTTTCTTCCATAATTTCCTTAGAAATTTACCCTTATTTTTCCTCTGCCCTTGTGTTGGGAAATCCCCTCGTATAATGTTTGATGTTACTGTGACGACATCAACAAAGAACAACAAAAGTTTTCGAACCAGCACTCGTGAACAAATCTATGTTGTTGCCTGTCCAGGTGCTAGATGAAGGTCATGCATTTCTGATAATTTCCGGAGCTTTTCTTGTTTTCTGTAGCCAGGAGCTCTGAGGAATCCAGTTTACGTTGTGATCACATCACTTTTAGTGTGCTTTGTGTATACTGTACTGTAGTTGAAATGTCTAAATCCAATTTGTAAAAATCACCTGAAACACTCCTCAAAGTCGACTTGGAAAGTCCAGAAAATGTGACCTCAAAATCCAAAATGGCTGACTGGCTTGTGAAAACTTGTTAGCAGCAGCGGCAACCTTTTTTTATTTTTGCGTTTGTTGCTTTTACGCTGTATAGGCTGCTGTTGCTTGGTTGTTGGTGCCGTGGTCTTGTAATCCTGAGGTTATGGGTTCGAGCCCAGGTTGCATTTGGAAGTGCATCCGGCGTAAAACAAATGACCAAACCTTTTATGCGAGTTCTCTCGCTGTGGTAACCCCTGAAGAAAAGAACAGCTGAAAGAAACTTACCGGTGCTATCTCAGTAAAAACCCTGGACCTTACTGGGCTGGGACTGCTGGCGACAAATGTAAAAGAGTTTGCATAGTAATTTCCAAAATGTCTCAGCATGTTTGTAAAGATCCAACACTCAAAGTAAAATTTTCGTCTGCATCTGGAACTCGTCTCAAACTTTTCTCAATTTAGTTTCTATTACCTGTAGTCAGAAAGTTTGAGGTGAGGCCACTTTATATCTTTATCAAAGCTATGCACGGCCTCACACATGAGCTCGTGAGAGCTTGCACAATTTTTTTTTACACCAGAGTGTTTCTAATGACCCCTAGGGCTGTGCGATATGACGATATATATCGTGGGGACGATAGAAACGTGTCTATCGTGCTACTTTCCTTCTATCGTCTCTATCGTGATAAATAAGAATAAAAAAATAACGGTCGCTTTTGCGAGATGACGGCGCTGCTTTATGTTTGACGCACGCGCGGGTTTGCGACACATGCTTTACGTTGTTAAACTCGAGTTCAACAGAGACGCAGCCGGCATGAAGCCGGTGTCACCAGATATCTATGGGTGTCACAACATGGAGAAACAGCTGCGCAGGCAGCCCAAGAAGAAGAACTTTTACCAAAAAGAGGGGAAGCTCACCTTGTTAGCTTCCATTATTTAGCTCCGCTGAAACTCGGAGACAAAATGGGTCCAGAGGACACGAAGTTCAACCGAGTCCGAACTCGGGTCCAGTTAACCAATACAAAACAGACCAGAGACACAACAGAACCGGAATCAAACGCAACGTTTTCTCTTTTCTGTTTCTTTGCCTTGTTTACTCCAGATTCCAGTCAGAGCGGATTTCTTCTTCGTGGGTTTTATTAGCAGCCGTTGTTTTACCGCCACCTGCAGGAAAAATTTGGACCAAAGTAGGTCCAAAGTTGGACCAAAGTTTCTACTTTGGTCCAAATTTCCTTGTTCTTTTTGTTCACATTCTTATAATTGTAACTGTATCTGTAGTAAAATAAAATAAAAAATAAAATAAAAACTTTGGTATACAACACGATGTGTGTGTGTACAGGAAAAATTTGGAACAAAGTTTTTTTTTATATCGTGATATATATCGTTATCGTGATATAAAAAAGTCCATATCGTGATATATAATTTTTTCCATATCGCCCAGCCCTAATGACCCCCATCTACTACCACATCAAGTTGTACCTCAATATTTGGAAACCAGACAGGTTAGAGCCATTTTAGTGTTGACTAATCTGAATGCTAGGAAACGCCTTGTAACTGTGACTTCCTTCCCTCCATTGATTACGGTGACATTATCTACATGGATGCTCCTAAAAGCACCCTGCAGATGTTGGACGCTGTCTATCATGGTGCACTAAGATTCATAACTAGCTGTGATTATCGTACTCACCACTGCACCCTGTATTCACTGGTTAACTTGACATCATTAACTTCATGCAGACTCTCCCACTGGTACATTT
>JBBPBX010065859.1:6469-19836 GCA_038048925.1 Garcialebias charrua | reverse complement strand
ATTAAGCCCCGGCTCGTGACGGCTCCTCCGTCACAGAAGATATGAAGTGGTTTATATTTAGACCAAAGTCCAGAGGACCAACAGTGGTGCCGTTGGTCAGAACTGTCCCTTCACAGCTAAATGTTCCTGCATTCAAATCCCGAGAAATTCTCTTTGTGGTATTGTGATGGACTGGAGACCTGTTCAGGCAGTGCTGGGCAGCGCTAATCCAAAAATTAGTTCCGCTATTTCCAATGGTGGGCAACGCTAATCAAAAAATTAGTTCCACAATTTCTAAAATGCTTATTAATTTTTTTAGGTCCACAATTTCAAAAGCACAAATGTCTTATGAAAATTAGGGGAAGCTAATCTAATCCGCTATTTATATTCGACAATTGGTAGCCGGCAGCGTTATGCAATATTTGCACTACACTGCCAACTGAAAAGTAACTAAAATGATCCTAAAAGGATGAAATTACAAAAATCAAAGGATTTATTTAATACTTTACGTACATATATTCTATTCGGCCACAAAATTAACAAAAAAGAGAATGATCTTTTAATCCCTAAAACCACTTTTAAATCTCAAATACACGGGTGTGTCGCCACCGCATTTATACATAAAAGTAACCCAAATACATAAAACTAACGACTCACCGTCGAGTGGTCGACACAAAACACACAATAAAATCCTCCGGCCACGTTAATTTGGCTTGAAACAGCGGGGTTCTCTGCGGATTTATCCATTAGTAACCCAGCACAACCAACCAGCTAGACACAGAGTTAGCGTCCAGTTCACCTCTGACCCGGAAGATGTCAACATTCTATAGGTAGTCAACAGATTTAATGAAAAGTAACTAAAATACATAAAACTAACGACTCACCGTCGAGTGGTCGACACAAAACACACAATAAAATCCTCCGGCCGCGTTAATTTGGCTTGAAACAGCGGGGTTCTCTGCGGATTTATCCAAGAAACCCAGCACAATCAGCTAGCCACAGAATTAGCCTCCGAGTTCACCTCTGACCCGGAAGATGTCAAGATGGAATAGTCCATTTTTAGTAGGGGGATAAAGAAATCGACCGGTTTTTGTATTGCGTATTTAATGATCGTTTTCATCGTAACTATAATTATTTTTATGTTAAATGTACATTAACAAGCAGGATCAATGTTAGGGATGTAGGTGACTGGCCGGGGCGGGGCGGGGCCGGGGCCCCTGCTGAAATGGGATCCCCAGGCACATGGTAGATCCGAGTCTGTTCTCCGCTCTGCTCCCTCCCCCTCCAACCCTCCCTCCTCTCTGCTCTTTACGGTGAGGGAGGGGAAAAAGGTAAAACAAGCAGCTACGGAGCCAGCATAAGAGCTTGTAAATAAGTTTATTGGTTTTTACTGATAGATAATTAGTTATTAGCGGTACTGCATTTTAAATAAAAATAGCACAAATCCGCTTATGAATTATAAAAGTTAGTCAAACCACAAAAACGCTGACAAAAAGTTTAGGTCCATTGTAAGCGGATTAGCGCTTTAGCGCTCTCTAGCGGTCTGTGCCCACCACTGGCTATTTCTAAAGCACTTATTAATTTATTTAGGTCCGCAATGTCAAAAGCGCTTATTTATTAGCAATGCTAGCGGAAGCTAAATGTTAACACGCTAACGTGCAAATGGCGAACTACTTTTTTAAATCCAGCAGATTTGACCATTTCGTGAAACGGTTAAGCTCAGAAAAACCTTGTGCTATAAAGTCAGCTAAGAAATGTAGGGCGGCCGTGGTGTAGTGGTAATGGCAGTCGTCTCCCGATCGGAAAGTTGGCGGTTCGACTCCCGGGACCCGCACCATGTGTCGTTGTGTCCTTGGGCAAGACACTTAACCCTGAGTTGCTCCCGGTAGGACTGGAAAGCACCTTGCATGGTAGTCTGCCGCCACCGGTTTATGAATGTGTGTAGCATTCAATATATGTGTAGCACTTTGAGATTTTCAGTAATGAAAAGTGCGTTATAAATTGAATTATTATTATTATTAATTTTTTTTTCTCAGCAAAGAAATAATTGTTTTTACTGTGTTTTGTTGTAAAGTCCTATGCTTCTGTGGCCGTCGCGGCCGCCATTTTGAACAGGGCAAATGGCTAACTACTTTTTTTAATCCAGCAGATTTGACCATTTCGTGAACCGGTTAAGCTCAGAAAAACCTTGTGCTATAAAGTCAGCTAAGAAATATATTTTTTCTCAGCAAAGAAATAATTGTTTTTACCGTGTTTTGTTGTAAAGTCCTTTGCTTCTGTGGCCGTCGCCATTTTGAAGAGGGCAAATGAGGCGCTGACGCGTCGCGTAGGCCGCTGAGAAACATCCATAAGTTCACCCTCCATGTTAAAAACTCTTCGTCTGACTCTTCGAAAACAAGCAATAAGGCTGCAGAGTAACACGCTGGCTGCTAACTGCTATAGAGAGAGCGCTCTCTCTAGCCAAGAGACTGAGGGGGATGCTTTTTTGTCACGGACCACATCCGGCGCTGACAGGATATGGTCTGTGAGCAGTCGTCCGGTTGATTTAAGAGCCCATAAATAAGTTTTTTCGTTTTTACTGATAGATAATTAGTTATTTGCAGTACTGCATTTTAAATAAAAATAGCGCAAATCCGCTTATGAATTATAAAAGTTAGTCAATCCGCTATAATGCCTGGTCCCCACTGCACAACTCGAAACACGCCTGCCGTCCCCTTTTGGCCGCTTGTCAGGGTCCCACCAAACCACTGAAGACCGTCTGATGACGTACACTAGGGGGTAGCAGAGAGGAGGGGTCTAGCTCGTCTTCCGGGTTCAGTTGTTGTGTTAACTGCACCTCGGACGGTCTTTGATGAGATTAAAACGTTTTTTTTTTATGTTTGGGGTGATCTACACTGGAGAGAACAGCAGCCTGTCAGCAGCAACTGTAAAAATGCCACGTTTCTTACCGGAGTTTGGTTCCAATTCATGGAGGGTCGATCCGGTAAGTTTAAAAAGTCCAAAAAAAGTCCCGTTGTGGTTGTGTAATCAGATAGCAGAGGCTCTCCCGACTGTTTGCCGGATGCGTCGAGCCTCCAGAGATCAACATTTGGGACGTCGGCGGCTCGACGGCTAGGTTGCTTTGGACGCGCGCGTGCCCGCGAAGGGAACTTAGGCTGCCGCCGCGCCGCTTCGATCACTCGAATCGCGCCGCTTCCCTGGTCGCCGTGACTCCACGCGTCTCCTCATAGACTTTGAATGTAAACCGGCCGCTTCAGCCGCCCGAAATCGGGGCAGTGGGTACCAGGCATGTCGCTGACAAATTGTTTAGGTCCGCTATAAGTGGATTAGCGCTTTAGCGCTCCCTAGCGGTCTGATGCCCACCGTTGTGTTCAGGACATGTCCTGCTTCTCCTTGTTGGCTGGAGGACACATGCAGCAGCTCCTGAAGTCTAAACAGGACTCCTTCTTTTTTGTTTGTTTGTTTCACCCTCCTTAGATGACATTAATCTGGCCTCCAGCTCTAATGTGAAAAATCTTGGTGTTATTTTTTTTTGTTTCAGGACATGTCTTTTATCCCCCACATTAAAAACGTTACTAGAACCACCTTCTTCCACCTGCGTAATATCACTAAAATTAGAAACATCTCATCTAAAAATGATGCAGAAAAACTGGTTCATGCATTTGTCACATCTAGACATTACCGGTATTACAATGGTTTATTGTCTGGGTGTCCAAATACTTCTTTAAAAAGTATTCCGTTGATCCAAAATGCTGCTGCCAGAGTCTTAACTGGAGTTAGTAGGAGAGATCATATTTCGGCTGCTTGTCCTGAGCCTGGTTCTGCTAAAGGTTTCTTCCTCATGAGGGAGTTTTTCCTTTCCACTGTCACCTTCATACTTGCTCAAGATGAGAGTTCTGTGATGGAGTTAAATTCAAAGCAGTCTGCTCCTCAGATAAATAATGTTAAATTATTATTTTTATGTATGAATATTTCTGTTCATTGCCCTGAGATGACTTCTGTTGTGACTTGGTGCTATATAAATAAACTGAATTGAATTGCATTAAAGACAATTAAGGAGGTACAGAAAAAAAAGGTTAAAAATATGTTGTAAACAATTTTGGTTCAATTAAAAAAAACTGAATACAAAAACAAATGGACTTTATTTGTAACAGAAGACATTTCGCTCCTCATCCATGAAGCTTTCTCATTTCAAAGAGCAGAGAGTGTGGGGTTCAGGTTTTAAAGGCTGAGATAAGATACACACACCTCGGATGAGGAGCGAAACATCTTCTGTTACAAAGAAAGTCCAGTTGTTTTTGTGTTCAAAGTTTTTTGAATTCATCACGTCCTGCATGACTGAGAATCTTCACCAACAATTTTGGTTAAATTTTCCCATACTACAATTATTAAACACACTCACACAAACACACACAAAGTTAAGGAAAATTACTCAAACTTCATCTTTGTAACTTAATGAGGAGTGGTGGCACAGAGATTTGGAACACAGGCCTCTGAGCGGAAGGTCCCCGGTACGACTCCCTGGACCAACAACGTCAAAATGTGGGTGGAAAAGGTGAAGCACCCACACCTGCCTCCATCCTCATTAGCCCCACTCTGGGCACTTGAGCAAGGCCATTAACCCCCACCATTTGCTCTACCGGGCACCCTCGATGGCAGCTCTCTGCTCCACACAGAGGGCTGTGGTAGCTCAGTGGTTGCGTCAGGAAGGGCATCAGGCATCAAATGTGTTCTTTTTGCTGACAACACTACTTTCTTTTGTGCGGGCAAAGACTTGGAAGAATTGTTTGAGTTGATAAATATTGAATTTGTTAAAATACAACATTGGTTTAAATTAAATAAGTTATCATTGAACCTAGAAAAAACAATTATATGATTTTTAGTAAGAAAAAGATAACTGTTGATGTTCCTTTTAAGATTGATGGCTCTGAGATATGTAGGGTAAGGGAAGTGACGTTTTTGGGTGTAATTATTGATAAGTTGTCATGGAAACAACACAAATTCTGTAAAAACTAAAATATCAAGATCTATGCAGTGTTGTATAGAGTTAAAGATCAATTAAATGACAAAGCAATGTATTTGTTGTACAATGCAATAATAATCCCGCATTTAATTTATTGCGTTGAGGTTTGGGGTACAGCGTGCAAAACTATAACTAAGCCCATTTTTATTTTACAGAAAAGAGCCCCTGGAAAGCATTATTACCATCCATCAAATGTTTTGTTTTGCAAATTGAAATTACTGAAATTTTATGATCTGGTTGACTATAATATTCTTTTAATACTGTACAAGGCGCAGAACTTCACATTACCCTCAAATATCCAAACGCTTTTTGTAAAACAACAGAGTACCTACAATCTTAAGGGTACTGATATTTTTGTTATGCAACAACATAGAACTAGATTAAAGAGTAGGTCTACTATAATTTATGGAATAGGTCTATGGAATGGTTTAGAAAACAATATCAAAATTGCAAAAACACTGGCCCTGATTCACGAAAATTTTCATATTTTTATCCTAAATTTCTCCTACTTTTGTTCGTACGAAGCGTTCGTACGAACATGCCACGTCAGATTCAACAAAGTCTTCTATCATGAGGAAACGTGTGTAAATGGTTGCGTAAATATGATGAATCCCACCTGTCCTAAACAGCTGCGCGTGCACGCGGAAAGGTCATTTACATAATCCCCACCCCTCAAAACACCATATAAGGCTACTTTCCTGCCTCAGACAGCAGGAAGTGTCCATTCATTCAAACTCAAGAAGTAAAAAGAAGAACTTTACGCGTTCGGAGTTCTGCTCTCAGTCGCGCACTGCTACCCCCCCCCCCGCAAGTGTCGGATGTGTTTTTGAACAGAAGCATTTTAAAGTGTCTCGAAACTACAGTTAACTTCATATTAATATAGTGCATGTTCTCCCGTGGGTCGTACAGTATCAGAAATCAAGAATAAATGGTTTGATCTGAAAATGGCTTCAAAAAAACATCTCGCCGCAGCACGGACAGGAGGTGGTGACAGGAGGTGCGCAGCAGTGCCAACATGACAGGAGGTGGTCGACATGAGTGGCGCGGCCGCGCGCGGGGGTGGGGGGCGTGGCGTGGCGCACGGTGGTCGACATGAGTGGCGCGGGGGGGTTTGGAGCCGCTTCATTTAATTTAACAAATTTGTGTCGTTGCATTTAATTCTTCTTAAACTCAGAATATTTTCTGAGTAACAAAATATGAAGTTATTAGTGAAGGAAGTCCGTCTGGATAACAGCGGTCCGACTCCTCGTAAATTTACGACAGGTCCGGACCACTCGTAAATTTTGTTCGTATCTGAAAAAAATCCTAGGATACGAAAACATTGTTGAATGCCACAAATGATCCTAAATCACTCGTACGCACAGTTTAAGAACAAATCTGTGCGTACGAACGGTTCGTGCATGAGGGCCAATGTGTTCTGTTGACTAGCAGCATTGTTAGCAAAATGTTCTGCTGTATTTGACTTGCTGCTGTTGTTGGTTGTTGATTTTTTGGTTGACACAATCTTTCCTATTTATGTCCTCATTAAATTAGGTTAGTAAATGACTTTTACCTGAAGCATGTTAAAAAATTACAAAATCTTTCGGGGGGGGGGGGGTGTTGGCGCAACGTTTGTCACCTTTTTCATCCCTTCTGAGTTTGCAGGTATGCATATTATTATGACATTAGGGAGGGTACCGGCACTTATATTTTTCCACTTAAAGCACTGCTCACAGCAAAACAAAAGTGCTACCTACCGATCTTTGTGAAGCTTCAAATGCCGGACAAAGTTGGACGTCGTGGAATCTCCATCCGATATTTTCTTATTGCGTGTTTTACAAGTTGCAGTTCGTTTTTTATTTGAATGTTCATAACCTATGTACCCAAAAGAAATTACTCGCGGAAGCATATTGGAGCGCTTATTTCGTCTTTAGTTCCCTCAGCCCTGTAGCCTTGCCTTGTTTTTTTCAAATGTCTAAATCCTTTTAATTTGATTGGTTGTGCTGCAGCTACGCACACACATACATACGGAGTGTGGAAAAACAGATGCCCGGTCTGCGCCTGACTGTTAATGCGGAATGAGTGAAATTAATTAATGGGGCCACTTTATAACGTGTTTTAAATTTTTGACTAGGGCTGTGCGATATGACGATATATATCGTGGGGACGATAGAAACGTGTCTATCGTGCTACTTTCCTTCTATCGTCTCTATCGTGATAAATAAGAATAAAAAAATAACTGTCGCAAAGAAGCTTCATATGGGGTTTTGCGAGATGACGGCGCTGCTTTATGTTTGACGCACGCGCGGGTTTGCGACACATGCTTTACGTTGTTAAACTCGAGAGCAACAGAGCCGCAGGCGCATGAAGCCGGTGTCTCAACAAGGAGAAACAGCTGCACAGGCAGCCCAAGAAGAATAACTTTTACCAAAAAGAGGGGGAAGCTCACCTTGTTAGCTTCCATTATTTCGCTCCGCTGAAACTCGGAGACAAAATGGGTCCAGAGGACACGAACCCAGAGTCCAACCGAGTCCGAACTCGGGTCCAGTTAACCAATACAAAACAGACCAGAGACACAACAGAACCGCAATCAAACGCAACGTTTTCTCTTTTCTGTTTCTTGCTTTGTTTACTCAAACTTCAGAGCGGATTTCTTCTTCGTGAGTTTCATTAGCAGCTGTTGTTTTACCGCCACCTGCAGGAAAAATTTGGACCAAAGTAGAAAAGGAGTTGTTTGTTTGTTAGTTTATTCATTTTATAATATGAAATACAACAATTAACGTATTCATAATAGAAAAAAAATAAAATAAAATGAAAGGTAGCAGATGAAGAATAAATCTTATTAAATCTGCTCCTTATTCATCTAATAACAGTTCAAACAATATTTTCTATAATAACAAAATAAGTAAATAACTCAGTCAATTTTCAATTCACATATATCACACATTAAATTAGATTCATTTATATTTTTTTTAGCAATTCATTTTTTACCAGTTTCTTAAATACAAGGAATGATTTGGCTTCCTTAACATTTGTCATTTGGCATTAAGTCATTCCATAATCGTACTCCTTGAATTAAGGTAGATCTTAGGTAGATCTAGTTTCTACTTTGGTCCAAATTTCCTTGTTCTTTTTGTTCACATTCTTATAATTGTAACTATCTGTAGTAAAATAATAAAATAAAAAAACTTTGGTCCAAATTTTTCCTGTACACACACACACACACACACATCGTGTTGTATATATCGTGATATATATCGTTATCGTGATATAAAAAAGTCCATATCGTGATATATGATTTTTCCATATCGCCCAGCCCTATTTTTGACTTGACTAAAATATCAAGTCTTTTCAAGTAAACAGCTTCAAGTCAAGCCCCAGGTCAATGGCGTGCCAGTCAAAGTCAAATCCGAGTCTTTCAGCATTTTTTCAAGTCAAGTCTCAAGTCGTGATTTTAATAACTCGAGTCTGACTCGAGTCCAAGTCATTTGACTCGAGTCCCCACCTCTGATACAGACACTATAACACAACATGACTGTTACACATATGTCACAAAACGTAGCTTTTTCCAAAACATATCACGTGTGACAGCAGACCAAGAAAGTGTACCTAATGGTAACTGTGTTTGTCTAAAGGGGTTTTCAGGAGAAAAAGGAACGTCATTATATGAGTCTGTGTGAGATTTATTACAGTTTAATGAAACACATAAAAGCCCTTTTAGTCTTGACTTTAAACTATTGTTCTCTTCTTTAGTGATGACCATTATCATAGTTCCCACAGACAGACGAGGGGGACACTTAGAATATGAACAGTGCTCACTGTCGACTCCGGCTCGTTGTGCAGATTCCGTTTTATTTCGTTTTTCTAGTTCATTTTGGATGCAAAACCTCCAACGGGGGAAGCATTGTCTTCAACCCTGAAAGCACAAAGACAGTGACCGATTGTCTTTAATATTCTAAACATCATTTATTCAACCTTTATTTATACAGGCTAGCCTCGTTGAGTCACGGGGACTCATTTACAAGAGGGACCTGTCTCACTCACACCAAACAACCATCCACTCTCACACTCACACCTAGGGTCAATTTAGAGTCACCAATCAGCCTAACAAGCATGTTTTTTGGTCTGTGGGAGGAAACCGGAGTACCCGGAGGAAACCCACGCATGCACGGGGAGAACATGCAAACTCCACCCAGAAAGGCCCCGGACCGGGATTTGAACCGGCAACCTTCTCGCTGAGAGGCAGCAGCTCTACCAGTTGTGCCACCGTGCTGCCCATGTGTGTGTGTGTGTGTGTGTGTGTACAGGAAAAATTTGGACCAAAGTTTTTTTATTTTATTATTTTACTACAGATAGTTACAATTATAAGAATGTGAACAAAAAGAACAAGGAAATTTGGACCAAAGTAGAAACTAGATCTACCTAAGATCTACCTTAATTCAAGGAGTACGATTATGGAATGACTTAATGCCAAATGACAAATGTTAAGGAAGCCAAATCATTCCTTGTATTTAAGAAACTGGTAAAAAATGAATTTAAAAAAAATAATAAATGAAAGCACAAAGACAGTGACCGATTGTCTTTAATATTCTAAACATCAAATATGTCACTCGTGTGATTATGGACGTTAAAAGGACAGAAAAGAACCCAATTAAAAATTTTAAAAATTGCAGCTTGTCATTTAGAAGTGGAACAAAATGAGCCATTATTGCACATCTGTGAGTGGCAGAAGCTTGTGAGGCTTTTGGATTAGCAGTTGATTAAAAGGTGAAATTAGATTCTTTATTGAGGTTTCATGCTGCAACCAGGGGAGATTTCAGCCATGATTCAAACTGGTATGTAGGAACCGTGGCTGGACTCTTCGGCACAAGAACACAAAGATATGCACAGCCCGGTGTTAATGAGACCTGCCTCACATCAGGTCACGTACGTCGCCTAGTTTTTAAAAATACAAGGGTGGCCGTTGGCATGGCAAAACCACTGACAAGAGACATTTTCTTTTTTCTTTACGTGTTCAGGTTCAGGAGGAAGCAGTGTGTTTTGAAGAGACTGTAAACATTTTAAAATTTGGTTCTGTTGAAAGGGGTGGCACGGTGGATCAGTTGGTAGATCTGTCGCCTTCTTCCTTCTTCCTGCACCCTTCAGCAATCAGCTGTCTTTCAAAACCCATTGTGTTAGAGGATTTTTTGACACTGCTCCACTGGCAGGATCCACTGGCAGACTGAGTAAAAGTTTCTCTTTGCATGCGAACAGATTTTGCTGCCAGTCATCCAAGCCTCCCACCGAGCTCGGAGTGTCACTTTAAATGCACAATTCTCACTTAGTGAGTGGCTGCAAATACAGGTAGTCCTCAACTTACGACGTAGACCCGTTCCTACGCGTCGCCGTAAACCGATTTTCGATGTAAGTCGAAATATACGTACATACTGCACCTTATACATGTACTGTACTGAATTACCAAGCACTTAGCCTATCCTAACACAATACCCTACATAATTATCAAAACGTTTGGGAGCCATAATGAAGGGGAAAAAGAGTTATGGCCTACTGGGATGCTGGTGACGCTGTATTCCTTCATCCATCGGCCGTATTTTCTATTAAGTCTATGACGTAAAACCGCCGTCCAGCTCGGTCCGTCTGCTGTAGTCCGTTCCGTTTACGACGTAAAACCGCATTCACAGTACAGTTTTCTTTTATTTTTTGAATGTCCAGAGGACCAGACTTAGCTTTTTTAGAGAGTACAGTGCAGTATTCCTCCTCTGCTACGTTTACGGCGTGAAACCGGAAACTGCGTAACTCGGTTTTTCAAAAAAAATAAAATTTAATGGGAGATGCGCCGTAACCATGAAACGTTGTAAATCGAGACCGTCGTAACCCGAGGACTACTTGTACTTTGCTGAATGTCACAATGGGGAGTGGGAACTGTGACCTGTTCAGTAATTTCATGGGTCAGATATTTTTTACCTGTATTCATACAGGTAGTCTCAATAGCTATATTTACATACACAAAATTCATTGACTGTATTGAAATGTTTTCAGATTAAATAATTCAAAGGTATCGTTTATGGGCACAAACATTTCACGAGTGTTTACATGCAGTGGGTTTTATTCAGAACAGAAGTACTGACATGCACAGAGTGGTAAACTCTCCTTAAAAAAAGACACAGAAGAAGAAGAAGTTCTACTTCCGGGAAGAATGTAAACAAACCTGAGCGCTGAAAATGGACCCGTGACAGATTTTAATGACGATGGAGATGTTACTGCACTCCCTGACTGAGCTACATGTGATACAGATCATTTTGAGCTCTTTTAAAGTTTCCAGTAGAAATGTTGTCGCTCACTGACCAGTTTTGCTTCCCAGACATGCTAATATTATTAGCATTAGCCAGGCGGAAATACATGAGGTTGACAGGTCGCACATGCGCAGTCAGGTCAGTTTCCCACAATCGGAATAAAATGATCAGATCAAGTGTTTACGTGCACACCATTCAGGTTATGAATCTGCATAAATCGTCCACCTCATTCTGTTTACAAATTCTTTTGGATCGCGATGAATCAACAAAGAATAATCCAAATGGGGCGTTTGCATGACGCATTTTTATTCCGAATGTCCATTTAATCCGATTACTTATGTCCATGTACACATATCTATTGAGTCACAAGGATCCGCCCACCAAGAGAATATTGAGTAGTTATGTGAGTGCGCGGGTGATGAGGATAAATATTTTGGCAGCATGAACCTCATCAGCCCATCAAAAAAGAAAAATCCATAAATTAGCCACAGTGTATAAGCCACGGCGTTCGAAGCATGTTAAAACAGTAGCAGCTTATAGTCCAGAAATTACGGTAGCTATTGGCTCTTCAATCTGGTCATTAAAAACTTTACTTCTTTGAACCAAAGCTATTAAAATAAACTATGTACAGCAGGTAAGATATTATTTGTTTAGAAGTAAATACATTCAACTTGTGCCTGAGAAGCTTTCCTCTGAGGCAGATTCTTTTTTCTCCTGCATTTTCTCTCTCTCTCTCTTTCTTTCCCAAGCACATGAACACTGTTTCATGTCTGTCCTGCCTGCTTCCAGTTTTAGTTTTTCTCTCGTAAAGAGCTGTTGAGTTCTTCCGGAGTGTCACCTGTCAGTCAGGCAGCTCTGTGATGTTGAGCTAACAGCGCACATCCCAAACCAAAGCTCCAGAGGAGTTCATTTCAATCATCGGTGCTCTGCGTGGTTCAACCTGGGGACCAGAACAACCCCCCCCCTCCCCAGCCTCCTCCTCTGCACACCTCCATCACATCCCCCCGCTCGTCTCCCCACTTTAATTAGCTTCGGATTAAATTAAAAGCTATATGTTGGCGCTAATTGATTTATCTTGAGACAAGGTCTATAATTACAGGTTCTCAATGGAGGGATCTTCTCTGCGACGCTGGCGGCTGTCCTCGCTTTGTCGTGCAGCTTTGTGCGTGTGCGGGGGCTTGTTTGCAGCATGTGTGATCGCCACCCTAAGCATAATAAGCATTGTGCGAGGCAGACAGAGGTTAGCGAGCAGACACCACTCGGTGAGCACGGAAATAAAAGATGATGCAAATGGACGTCGTCTCGCCGTAATGAAACACAATTACAGCTTTATTAGAAGATGTAATTGCTTTGTTAGAGCATCTCAATTTGTCCTTGTTGTGCGCCGTTTACTCTTACACACAACACACACTCATCCATACTTGACCTTCTTTGTAATATACACCCCACCCCTTTGGTTATTGTTTCACATGCATGAAGAGTTGTCTTTATTGTTGTTACAAAGATGTTTACTGTAGGAAAAGCATTGGTGGGCATCAAAGTTTTGGCAGCGTCAATGGACGACATCAACTGGTTTTCAATCAGACAGACAAGAATCCACCAAACTCCTCTCTGTCCCAGCTTCTGTCAAAACTAAGGAAAATGAAGCTGCCATCAGAGTTCCTCCCCCTCCTGTTCGTCCCTCCAACTCGTGGCTTGAATCCTAATCAGTGCCGGCTGAGAGCAGTCTGCCCATCGGTTGTAACGCTGCAGGGGGGGTCAAATGGTTGTCGTGAGGCCTGGAGGCAGGAAACGAGCCCGCTGAGAGCCCCAGTCTGGTTTTGGACAAGCCACGCCGGACGCCACGAGGGCAGGAGAGACGCTGGGTGGGTGGACGGTGGGGCGACTGCAGTGCAGGCTAACAGATGAGAGAGAACAAAGGAGTGAGGAAGGCAGAAAAGCTCGACTGGAGAACGAGCAGGTGAGGAAGAGAGGGGAGGAAGATGGATGGAGGGAACAGACGAGAGACGGAGAGACATGGCTCATCTGCCTTTGCTGTCGGGCTGATCGGAGATTGCAGGATTTCCTAGATCAGCCAACTGTGGAAGTGAATT
>JBBPBX010065858.1:0-19836 GCA_038048925.1 Garcialebias charrua | reverse complement strand
TTGCTGATTTTGATTTCGTAGACGACTGAGGACACTTTGTCTGTTATCAGATGAGGTCCAGTCCACCTGGGCATTAGTTTGCGGGCGAGAGTTCCGGTCTCGGACCCTCCTTTCCCGGTTGCTGGGGCGAACGTATAGTACCAGACTCTGTCTCCCACTTGGAGTTCATTGTGAGAGGCCTTTTGGTCGTAGTACGCCTTGCGTCCTTCAGCAGATTTTTCCAGGTTTTTCTGGGCGAAAGCAAAAGTGTTTCTGAGGTGTACATTCAAATCTTTCATGTATTGTTGTGTAGTGTAGGCTGTCGCCATGGCGGCGTCGCCTGGTTGGTACAACAGGTGTAGAGGGAGAGTCATTTGTCGACCGGTCATCATCTCGAAGGGAGAGATGCCAGTTGATGTGTGTGGAGTGGCTCTTATGGCCATGAGGACCAGAGGGAGTTTCACGTCCCAGTCCTTGTGGTTTGCAGCCACGTATTTCTTCAAAATACTCACCACAGTTCTGTTTGCTCTCTCTACTTGGCCTGAAGCCTGTGGGTGGTAGCCGACATGAAAGTTGGCCTTGACGCCTAGCGTCTTCCACAGTTCTTTCATCACTTCACCTGTGAAGTGTGTACCTTGGTCTGAGTTCACCCGAAGGGGAAGTCCAAACCTTGAGAATATATGATTCATTAACAACATAGCAGTGGTTTGTGCTGTGTCGTTAGGAGCTGGTAGGCATTCTACCCATTTGGTGAATGCACAGGTTACCGTGAGAAAATATTTATTTCCTCTAGAGCTCTTAGTGAGTGGTCCAACCCAGTCGATCTGGAGGTCAGACCATGGGAATGCAATGCCTCTGCTTTGCAGTGGTGCTCTGTGAAGTGGTCTGGTTGGCTGAAACTGGCCACAGACCACGCACCCTTCAATGTAGTCCTTGACATCCTTTTTCATTCCAGGCCAATAGGCAATTTGTTTTAATGCCGTCAGCGTGGCTTTATCTCCTTTGTGTCCTGCGGACGGGAGATCATGGGCATGAACTAACATCACCCCCCTTTGGTCATGGGGAACCACGAACACAGGTGAGGACGTTGGTCCATGAGCGAAAGTTAGGATGCCTTTGATTAGTTTTAGCTGTTTGCGCAGCTGGTAAAGGACTTTAAGGTCTGGATCGGAATCCAGTTCGTCTTTAGACGGAGTGTTTTTCTCTGGATCAGTCAGGTACAGTATCATGGAGTTGATAGCAGGATCCGACTTCTGTAGTTGGATGATGTCTGGGTCAGTCAGTGCGGGTCGTACGAGACTGCGTTGTCAGCAGGTCTGGCTGCGGCCTGTGCACGTGTGACTGCCATTACCCTGACTGTAGGTTGTATTGACAGAGTCTTGATTAACCAGGAGGGGTCGAAGGACCATAGAGGACCTTCGTCGGCTCCTTCTTTGGCTAAGGAATCTGCAATGTCATTGTAGTACTTGTCATCGCCTGGGACTCTAGAATGTCCTGGAACTTTCTTCCAGTAGATCTGTAAGTCGTGAGATGTCACCAAGTGATCACACGCTATGAAAAGCTCTTTGTGTTTGACCACTTTTCTGTCGCTTGTTAGGAAACCGTTCTGTTTCCACACAGCGAGGTGACAAGCGAAACTCAAACGAGCATAGTTAGAGTCAGTGCAGATGACTAGCGTCTTGATGGAGCGTTCTACTACCATCTGGAGAGCTATTAGGATTCCTGCAATCTCAGCGTACTGAGAAGTCTGAGATCCTAATTTGTAGCTGAAAGTTATCTGTTCATGGTCTTGGAGGAGGACCCCTCCAACACCTGCCTTACAGATTTTGTCGCGGAGGAATGAAGATCCATCCACGTACAATGTTGTCATATCTTTGCAGATATTGTCATCAAAGAAGTGGTGATTCGGGTCTTCAGTTACTGGGGGTTTTACCTCAACCGGCGGCTGGGTGGCTGGTACATCTTGTGTACACTTTTGGCAGATTGCCAAGTCCGTCCCCAGATGTGACTTCTTGTTTTGACCATAACGTTATAAATTGAATTAATTATTATTATTATTATTATCTTGTGTACACTTTTGGCAGATTGCCAAGTCCGTCCCCAGATGAGACTTCTTGTTTTGACCATAACGTATGTCTAGGTTAAAACTTTGAAGCGCCATGAGCCACGTTGCAACACGTGAGTTTGTCACCACACCATCTCTGATGCGTTCACTGTTAAGAAAAGTCACTGGCTGGTGTTGTGTTTCCACAATGATTTTCTGTCCACCAATGTAGCTGGAGAAATGTTTAACTGCCCACACTGTGGTCAGTAAAGCTTTCTCACAGTCTGAGAATCTCAACTCGGGGCCTGCCATCGTTTTGCTGGCGTAGGCTACTACACGTTTGTCTCTGTCGTGTATCTGGTACAGACCTGCACTTATGCAATGAGCTGAGAAGCCCACTTCCAAGTAAAACTCTTTGTTGTAGTCTGGGTAGACTAAACAAGGGGCTGACTTGATCCTGTTTATAAGAGCGTCCATTGCCTGTTGCTGTTTGTCAGTCCAAACAAATGGTACGTCTTTTTTAAGGAGTTCAGTCAGTGGTTTCGCAAGGTCCGCATAGTTTTCGATGAATTGGTTCGAGTAGTTACACACGCCCAGAAAACTTTGTAGTTCTTTGAGATTGGTGGGGACTTTGAGATTGTCGAGGCCTTGGGTGCGAGTCAGCTGTGGTTGTACTCCGTCTGGACCTACAAGTAGGCCAACGTAGTCCACTTTGGTTCTGCACCATTGGCATTTTGACAGTGATATCTTAGCACCAGCAGTTGTTAGTTGATTCAGAACGTGGTCGATCTCAGCCAAATGTGAGTCCAGTGTTGGCTGCCTCAAAAGGACATCGTCCACGTAAATCAGTGTCCCACGCTCGTGGGCGTCTGGACATGCTTTGTTCAAGAAGATGTTGAACTCTGCAGGTGAGTTAGCGTAGCCAAAGGGACACCTGTTAAAGGTGTATTGACGGCCACCAAAAGTGAAAGCTAGTTTGTACTGGTCCTCGGCGCGCACAGGGATGGTCCAAAAACCAGAGGCGACGTCGAGGGTCGAGAAGTACTTACCATTGGTGACCTTGGGCAGTTCCTGTTGGAGTTGCGTCATAGGCCATCTGGATAAGGGAACTTGTTTGTTTAGCTTTCGGTAGTCTATAGTGAGTCTCCACTTACCATTTGGTTTTAACACCGGCCATAAAGGCGCAGAGTAAGTGCTGTTACAGTATCGGATGATACCTTTTTCTAACAGGTCATTAATGATTTCTCTGATAGGTTGATGTGCTGCCAGAGGAATCTTGTACTGTCTGACAAATGCAGGGGGAGCATTAGGCGGGGTTGGGATGCTCACTGTGTGGAGCGTGGTCAACCCACAATCCATCGAGTCAGTTGAGAATGATTTCTCATATTTTAGAAGAACTTTGCGAAGTTTGTCCCTTTCTTCATCAGTTTTCAGGGCGTCGGCTTGGGCGACCACCTGGTCAATCTGTGAAGCAACTGAGAGGGGTTCTTGTTCTTTGGGGAGCTCCAGTGAGTCCCCTTCAGTGTCGTAAAACCTGTCAACAGGTAGTGCACTGTAAGTTTGGGGGCATAGACTGTCTCCTTTGTTGAAACCGAACCTGCGGACAGTGTCCTGGTCGGACTCAGTGGGGGAGAAAAAGAGTTATGGCCTGTGTTGGTTTTGTGAACAAGACTTGCCCCGTGTGTTGATTTGGGATCAAGTTTTCTGGGAGTCCTCCCAGAAATGGAATGCTTAGCTCAAAATCATGAAAATCAGTAGAGATCAACCATCCTAGCTGTGTGTTTTTTGGGATCAGTACCTCTTCTGTGCTTGTGTTGCACACAGCAACAGTCGTGGTTCTGCAGTCGAGGGTCACGTGGCATGTGGCCTCTATGGACAGTCCCAATTTGAAAAACATAGGAGATGGTTGAAAGTATGCCTGTTTTGTGCTAATAGCTTGTCCTTTCATGATGTGACACATCACTGGCTTGTTCATAACCTGAGGTGGTACCGCAGTGTTATGGCTGTTAGCAATCTGGCAGACCTCTGGAATGGTCTGTCCAGCCTTAAGGTTCTCTGTGGTTAGCACAGGAGAGTCACTTGTGGCTGTGTCTAGTGACCACAGTACATTGTTGTTGATGTCAGGGTATCCTGATCAATTCACATCTCTCTTTTAAACTCCACGTGGAAAACCTAGTGAAGAAACTGAAAGTTAAACTGGGTTTCTTTTTCAGAAACAGATCATGTCTATCACTGAATGTTAGGAAACGCCTTGTATCTGTGACTTTCCTTCCCTCCATTGATTACGGTGACATTCTCTACATGAATGCTCCTACAAGCACCCTGCGGATGTTGGATGTTGTCTATCATGGTGCACTAAGATTCATAACTGGTTGTGATTATCGTACCCACCACTGCACCCTGTATTCACTGGTTAACTGGACATCATTAACCTCACGCAGACTCTTCCACTGGTACATTTTCATCTTTAAATCACTTCTTGGTCTGCTGCCCTCATACATCTCCTCCTACATGTCTTTGCGTGATTGCAGCTACAGTGTGCGCTCTCAGGACATGATTACCTGCAGTGTTCCGTCAGTGAGGACTGAACTTGGAAAAAGGGCCTTCTCCTATTCCGCTCCAGCTTCCTGGAATATCTTACAAAAAGATCTGAAGCTCTCAAACTTGACTTCTCTAAATGGTTTTCAGAATCTGTTGGAATCCTGGCAAAAACCAATGCAGATTTGTTCCTGTCTTTGATTCTATACGTTTACCTTATAATGTTTTGCTAGTTTTTTGATACTTTGTTAAAAAAAAAAAAAAAAAATTTTTTTTTTTTTTCCTCTCTTTTGTTTTCTATTGTTTATTGTTTGTTTGTTTGTTTATTGTTTAAGGAAATTCTACCATTGCTGTTCATTGTTCTTTAGTTTTAGCAGGTCGCTTTCGTAAATGAGCCCATGAGGTTCAAAAGATTTACCTGACTAAATAAAGGTTGAATGAATGAATAAAATTAATATTAGCAGAATTATTATTAGTATAAAAATGCTAAAGCAGAAAGCAGGTTTTATGAGATTCATGAAAAATATGGCTAAAATAACAAAAAAATTCTAAAAGCCAAAATAGCACAGACGTCCCAGCATACAGTAGTTCCTTTTTGACAGAACATGGTCAGTTTTTAACAAATGTCTGAAACTGAGTTAAAAACAGTAATAAAACAGGAAAAACCTTGACCTTTTTTTTTTGTCTAATAATAATAATAATAATAATATAATAATAATAATAATAATCTTATTATAATAATATAATAAAATGAAAATGTTTTCTTCATCACCTTGTTGAACACGGAGCGGTAGAGGAAGTACCGGAGCTCGTCGGGCCCCTCTGCTGGACACTGCAGGTACATTTTCTCCTGCTCAATAAACTCGTAGAGACTTTGTAAAAATCTTCTGTCGCTCTCACACATAATGATATTCACTGTAGAATATTTTTATTTTATTTTAGCGTACGTTGTTTTAGCCTCCGGCAGCCCTAACTTTCAAGTCTCCTAACTTTGGACCATTTTGGTTTTCACCAACTGTCCGCTGGTGCCTGTTTGCAAACATTTCTGTCGTTATGGTTACCGATTAGTTAGTTTAAAATATGACTGCATTTATAATCATTAACCTGAACTATTACCTTGTTGTAAAAAATGCAGTAAAGAACGTCGAAAAGTCAAAGAAATCCCTGTATTGTTGCTGTCTTGAAACCATTTTTGATCGGGCATAGCGACGGTCAACAAGTCCGTGGAAACGTGCATGGAAAACCCCGTGGCTCCTCTCGGAAGCCCTCTTCTCATGATCCGCCATTAAGGAGTGAGCCGGTGGTGAGTGTTTCTCGGTGTTTTTGAACAAATTTTACAATAAATATTAATATTTAGTAACAATGTTTAGTTTGAGTGGAAAGTAAAGGCTTATCTTCATCTCTGTACGCAGGTGGACGAAACCCCAGGATGCAGATTTTTGTTAAAACCCTCACGGGGAAGACCATAACCCTCGAGGTAACTTGGATGCTACGTTAAGCATTAGCTGTCACCCCGAACTTTATTAATTTTACTGCCTGAATAGGGTCGAAAAGTCGAAATAAATCCCTTGTTATGCTCACGTTTGATATTTAAAACCCGGTGTGTATAACGAGACATGAAACGAAGCTAGATGGCTATCTTGAGACACCGCACGGCTACACGTGTGGCGGCAGGTGGAACATAAGATCACATTTTAATAGAAAATGACCCCAAAAGTCTTAAATTCATGCTCGTTTGTGTTTTTATTTATTTACAGGTTGAGCCTTCAGATACTATTGAAAATGTCAAGGCAAAGATCCAGGACAAAGAGGGTGAGTTTTATTTAATTAATCGTTAGTAAAATATCAAATTGTCAAAAGACCTGAGTATGTCATCATGTATTTATACCTTTTAAAAAGCTAATTAATAAGAGGGTGAAATCAGTGTCAGGATAATAAAACATAAAAATTATGACTTTAATAAACACAAACTGCAACTAAAAACGCATCTTGGCCATCTCTGATACATTTATTTAATGTTCATTGATGCACATTGTCCTTGTCATCGAAACCATTTCCGGTTTGGGATTTATGATTAAAGCATGATTGGGTTTCAGATGATCACAAAAAGTAAACATTGTATTTTATAATAATAATAATAATAATAGAAATTGAATTCATTATTATTATTATTAACGCACTTTTCATTAATGAAAATCTCAAATTTCAATTTTCTACCAGTCTGATTAAATAAACGCTTTTAATGACTCGGTGAGCTGTTATTCAAATGACTGAATAAAGAATTAATCCATGAAAAATCGATATATTATAGGTATAATATAATTATAATATAGGTAAGATGCTGCTAATAAGAGCATAGTTTAGTCACATCTTCAAGTTCAAGTCATTTTTATTGTCATTCGCATCATGTGGTACATGAGGTAGAATGAAATGATGTACTTGGTGTTCAAGTTACACCCAAAAATAGCAAAAATATAAAGAGTAAAAAGAAATGGTGTATAAGGATCTAATCAAAAAAGGCGTTCAATACAGGATCTAAGATATACTGTACATTAAATGAATGCCAAACAATATGCAAAAAGATATACGCTAAACACTAATAATGTAGAACTACGGTGTAACCGCAGCAGCACGGTATATCCTGCTGTTATACCTGCAGTGTGAAACGGGTGACTGTAAAGGTGAAGAACAGCTTTCACGTGAACTGCTGTCGATTATTGTTCATTTAGCCAACTCGTTGGTTCTGTTGGAACTAAAAGAAGCTATCTAGAACGGGTACGATGTTTTTTTACAGTTTTATACAGGAACTGGTCCAAATTACCCAGCTTGTCCATAGATTGGAAAAGCTGCAACATGAGAACATCTGGGTAAATTGTTTTACTGAACTTGATTGTTGGGACTTTAAATTAAAGGACTGATTTTGTTAGACCTCGATGGAAACGCAGATCCAAACACCTGGATGTAAATTAGTGCAGGTGTTGGTTTAGTAAAATGTCAATACAGATGGGATGAAGCAGAACAAATTCCTCCTGAGCTGCAGTTTAAACCGGATGGGTCCAACCTAAAGGCCAGGACGTCGGTAATGTTTTTATTTTGTTTGCAGGAATCCCTCCTGATCAGCAGAGGTTGATCTTTGCTGGAAAACAGCTGGAAGATGGACGCACACTGTCTGACTACAACATCCAGAAGGTCAGTTTTTGATTTATTTCTCTGTTTGAACCTGGATACGTTTATAAAAACTGACTGGGTTTAACATAAAGCTGAGCTCGTGGATCCAGATGTGGCCTCTAGTTAAAGACAAGAACGTAAGGTTTTTATTTTGTTTCAATAAAATGAGCTGAGAGACAAAATGGCTGCTTTGTGCTAAAATGTAGTCCATTAGATTTTTATTATTGTATTTCACTTACCGGTAAGTTTTTTTTTTTTGTTTCTCACATTAATTAAACCAACAGAAGAAGAATTCATCTGTTGGATCAAGTGTTAAACTCAAGGTTCAGATACAGTCCTGATTAACATCTGGGGCAGCACGGTGGTGCAACTGGTAGAGCTGCTGCCTCACAGTGAGCAGGTCCCTGGTTCAAATCCCGGTCCAGGGGCCTTTCTGGGTGGAGTTTGTATGTTCTCTCCGTGCATGCGTGGGGTTCCTCCTGGTACTCCAGTTTCCTCCCACAGTCCAAAAACATGCATGTTAGAGAGTCAGAGTCTTTATTGTCATTTGCACCGCATGTGGTACATGAGATGAAAACGAGATTATGTACACGAGGTCCCAGTTACATCCAACAACAAATGAAAGAGAAAAACAGTAATAACATCGAGAACTAACTAAGAAAAACATCAACTAGTAATACACTAAGCCTAATATAGTGGGAATAAACAGCAGCACGAACATGAGTTTGTATGAGCAGATGGTCACAGATGAACACAGATGAACACAGCAACAAGAAAACATATCAGCATCAGCATGATGTGATATTTTGCAGTGTTTATTTTAATTTTATTTTTATTTATTCATGAGTCTAACAGCCTCAGGGTAGAAGCTGTTCCTCAGTCTAGTGGTTCTACACTTGATGCTCCTCAACCTCCGTCCTGAGGGGAGTGGGGCAAAGAGTGAGTGTGCTGGATGAGTGAGGTCTTTCATGATACAGGTGGCTCTTTTCCTGCATCTAGAGGTGTAAATGTCTGTGATGGTGGGGAGACTGACTCCAACAGACTTCTGTGCAGCCTTCACCACTCTCTGCAGAGCTTTCCTCTCTTCAACTGTGCAGCCTCCATGCCACACGTTGATGCTGGAGCACAGGATGCTCTCCACTGCACACCTGTAGAAGGAGGTGAGGACTGGGCTGCTCAGACCAGCTCGTCTCAGCCGTCTGAGGAAGTAGAGTCTCTGATGACCTTTCTTGATCAGGCTGGTGGTGTTGTTGCTCCAGCTGAGGTTATCATTCATGTGTACACCCAAGTATTTGTAGCTGGAGACCACTTCCACTGCAGACCCATCAGTGGGGCATGGGTGTGTTTGTTCCTTCTGAAGTCCACAATAATCTCCTTTGTCTTCTTCACATTCATGTGTTAGACTGATTGTTAACTAAATTGTCCCTAGATGTGAGAGAGTGAATGGTTGTTTGTCTCTATGTGTTCCTGTGATGGACTGGAGACCTGTCCAGGGTGTCCCCCGCCCCTCACACAGTGACTGCTGGACATGGGCACCGGCGACCCCCGTGACCCAAAAATGGAAGAAGTGGGTAAAGATAATGGATGGATGGTTAACATCTGGCCCCCGACATATTTTAAACATCAAATTAGGGCTGTGCGATATGACGATATATATCGTGGGGACGATAGAAACGTGTCTATCGTGCTACTTTCCTTCTATCGTCTCTATCGTGATAAATAAGAATAAAAAAATAACTGTCGCAAAGAAGCTTCATATGGTTTTGCGAGATGACGGCGCTGCTTTATGTTTGACGCACGCGCGGGTTTGCGACACATGCTTTACGTTGTTAAACTCGAGAGCAACAGAGCCGCAGGCGCATGAAGCCGGTGTCTCAACAAGGAGAAAACAGCTGCACAGGCAGCCCAAGAAGAACTTTTACCAAAAAGAGGGGGAAGCTCACCTTGTTAGCTTCCATTATTTCGCTCCGCTGAAACTCGGAGACAAAATGGGTCCAGAGGACACGAACCCAGAGTCCAACCGAGTCCGAACTCGGGTCCAGTTAACCAATACAAAACAGACCAGAGACACAACAGAACCGCAATCAAACGCAACGTTTTCTCTTTTCTGTTTCTTGCTTTGTTTACTCAAACTTCAGAGCGGATTTCTTCTTCGTGAGTTTCATTAGCAGCTGTTGTTTTACCGCCACCTGCAGGAAAAATTTGGACCAAAGTAGAAAAGGAGTTGTTTGTTTGTTTATTCATTTTATAATATGAAATACAACAATTAACGTATTCATAATAGAAAAAAATAAAAAAATAAAATGAAAGGTAGCAGATGAAGAATAAATCTTATTAAATCTGCTCCTTATTCATCTAATAACAGTTCAAACAATATTTTCTATAATAACAAAATAAGTAAATAACTCAGTCAATTTTCAATTCACATATATCACACATTAAATTAGATTCATTTATTTTTTTTAGCAATTCATTTTTTACCAGTTTCTTAAATACAAGGAATGATTTGGCTTCCTTAACATTTGTCATTTGGCATTAAGTCATTCCATAATCGTACTCCTTGAATTAAGGTAGATCTTAGGTAGATCTAGTTTCTACTTTGGTCCAAATTTCCTTGTTCTTTTTGTTCACATTCTTATAATTGTAACTATCTGTAGTAAAATAATAAAATAAAAAAACTTTGGTCCAAATTTTTCCTGTACACACACACACACACACACATCGTGTTGTATATATCGTGATATATATCGTTATCGTGATATAAAAAAGTCCATATCGTGATATATGATTTTTTTCCATATCGCCCAGCCCTACATCAAATACTTTGATTGCTTTTAATTTAAAGTTAATCATTTTTATTTAGTGCAGACTTCTCGTTGGTCGACTGAAGACACACACATACAGTACTGTATATATATATATTTTTTCATACTTTGTGATTTTGATGCAGGGAAAGTGATGGAACATTAAATGAGAACGGAACTTGTCGAGGAACCTGCGACTGAGAAAAGATGTTTTGACAGAAACTGAAATATATTTTACATTTCAGATCAGAGTTTTATGCCCTGATATTTGATGATATAATTAAATATTTAAAAGTACTAAAGCCCAAGTCTAGCATATGAACGTGTGTTTACAGCATATTTAATTTAAAATAATTAAACTTCAATGTTTATTCAAAATAGTATCAAATCAAATTAGAAATCTAAAACTTTCTGGGCTTTTGTTTTGAAATAAAGATGACAAATCTGAAACGTCGAGGTTATTAGAGAGAGAGAGAGTCAGAGTCTTTATTGTCATTTGCACCGCATGTGGTACATGTGATGAAAACGAGATTATGTACACGGGGTCCCAGTTACATCCAACAACAAATGCAAGAGAAAAACAGTAATAACATCTAGAATTAACTAAGAAAAACATCAACTAGTAATACACTAAGCCTAATATAGTGGAAATAAACAGCAGCACGAACATGAGTTTGTATGAGCAGATGGTCACAGATGAACACAGCAACAAGAAAACAGATCAGCATCAGCATGATGTGATATTTTGCAGTGTTTATTTTTTATTTTATTTTTATTTATTCATGAGTCTAACAGCCTCAGGGTAGAAGCTGTTCCTCAGTCTAGTGGTTCTACACTTGATGCTCCTCAACCTCCGTCCTGAGGGGAGTGGGGCAAAGAGTGAGTGTGCTGGATGAGTGAGGTCTTTCATGATGCAGGTGGCTCTTTTCCTGCATCTGGAGGTGTAAATGTCTGTGATGGTGGGGAGACTGACTCCAACAGACTTCTGTGCAGCCTTCATCTTTCTTTCTGTGCAGCCTTCGGCTGTGTCTCAATTCAGGGGCTGGGTCCTCATGAGTGCGCATTTGTCGGCCGCATACGTCATTGCCCCGCGCGGAGGACTGTCCCAATTCGAAGACTCCTCCTCATGCGGCCGAGGAATGCGGCCTACTTCCTGCCGAAATCGAAGGATGCATTCGTGGAACCTTCAAGACGGAGGCTATCCCATAATTCATAGCGCCAGCAGAGATTTCGCGGGGGGTGGGACTTTCTGCGTGCAGGGTCTGCTGCGTGTTGGTCATCAGCTGTTCTGACAACAACCTCAGCGCGAATATTCATTCAACCTTTATTTAGTCATCTCAAACAACCTCAGCGCAAATATATCTCATTAAAATTTTACTACAGAAACGACTAAAAAAAAACGTGTTAGCTGAATATATATTAGTGTTTCTGAGTTTACTGTTTTTGAAGAACTGATTACAAATCAGCTTATTTTACACGTGCATAGCAAGGATTTTCCATGGGGCGATCTGTTAAAACTCAGAGTGGACCTATGAAAGGCAAGCTGTCTAGTAGCTCAACTGGTTAAACATCCCTCGATTGGTGCAGAGATATTTTTCTCGAAGCTGGTTCGAATCTCACTCGGTACGGTAAAAACTTGTTTTACGTTTGTCTTTTATTGGATAAAAAAAAGAAGGAGTTTCACAAACTCCTTCTTTTTAATCTCAGTCCTCGTTTTTTTATCCAATAAAAGACGAACGTAAAATAAGTTTTAACCGTACCGAGTGAGATTCGAACCAGCTTCGAGAAAAGTATCTCTGCACCAATCGAGGGATGTTTAACCAGTTGAGCTACTGGACAAGTTGCTTTTCTAGGTCCACTCTGGGTTTTAACAGATTGCCCCTTGTTCTTAACAAACAGTAAACTCAGAACACTATACAGTATATACGTGTACAGTATTCAGCTTAGTAATATATTTTAGCGGCGTCCCTTCTCTTTCCACACACACACACACATGCACACAAGAACTTCCCACCCACTTCAAGAGAACGCCCCACCCACTTCAAGGCCGGCAAACCTGAAGGCTAGACCGTCCCATTTCAGCAGTTTCGCTCAGCCCACCCGGTCTTGTGAGTGTGTGGCCTACTCGGCCCAGCTAGGCTGGGTCCTCATGAGGACGCAGCCCCTGAATTGAGACACAGCCTTCATCTTTCTTCCTCATCCACCTTTTATTAAAAGGTGGATGAGGAGTTTTAATGATTTGTTGCAACGTTTGAATAAAGGTTTGATTAGTTTTAAATCCTAAGAGAATTCAAAGCCATAAACAACGTGTTGTTCAGCAGCAGGTGAGTGTTTGTTCTTCAGGTGGGTAACGTCGACTCTTCTTGGTTTCAGGAGTCGACTCTTCACCTCGTACTGAGGCTGCGAGGAGGCGCCAAGAAGAGGAAGAAGAAGTCCTACACCACGCCCAAGAAGAACAAGCACAAGAGGAAGAAGGTCAAACTCGCCGTGCTCAAGTACTACAAGGTACGTATGTGAAGATAACAACACCCGGCCCCCGTCCCTCTGAGTTTCTTCTGCAGCAGGTTGAACTGTTCTGTCTGCAGGTGGACGAGAACGGTAAAATCCACCGTCTGAGGCGCGAGTGTCCTGCTGACGAGTGCGGCGCCGGCGTTTTCATGGCGAGCCACTTCGACCGCCATTACTGCGGGAAGTGCTGCCTGACGTACTGCTTCAACAAACCCGAGGACAAGTAAACGACGGCTGCAATAAAGATGAAATTGTCTGATCTAAAGGAGCCTCCGAGTGCTGATTCACTGACAAACTGAGTTCAAGACGCTTTCAGTCCTGACTCTCCCTGAACTCACCATAAACTGAGTTCACAAGGCCATAACTGTGATGAACCTGAATTATAATAATAATAATAATAATTGTCTATTCCTGTCATCTGCGTATGTTTCCCATACACAGACGAAATTCGTCTCTGCATTTAACCCAACCACCTAACAGGTGGTGCAGTGAGCAGCCATAGAAAGCGCTCGGGGAGCTGGAGAAATAGGTGTGCACTCATAGACACCCCAAGGTGTGTAGTGGCCGGGACGCGAACCCGCGTCCTTCGGGTCCCAAGTCAAACGCCCTAACCACTACACCATCTTGGCTTATCTGAAGTTATTTAGACTCGTTTGCATATTTCATGATGCATCTTCACATGCAAACATTCTTTTAATTCATAAATGATCAACTATTTGAACAAAAAGACTCAATTTGAACTCAGAAAAAGTTCAGATGTGCAGAAGTTAACTGAGTACCGGTAAATCAGTTTTTATTTAAAAATGAAGCTTTCATCAGTGACTAGTCAAACCCTGGGAACAGTGTGAAGCTGAAAGCTGTTCAGTTTGGACTTTATTCACAGTTATGGCCTTGTTTCAAAACATTTTCCGTTTTTCTACACATTATTTTCAAAAACCCAAATCTTTGTGAAGACATCACAGCTCAGATGAACATTTCTCCAGGTGTTGCTACAACAAATCCATCCATTATTTGGTATACTGATGGTAAATGGAGCTTACTTTTACAGTACAGGTGGTCCCCGACTTACGAGCGAGTTCCGTTCCTCCAAGTAGCTCGTAAGGCGAAATCTCGTACGTCGGAACATGAAACACGTGTTCTCGTAAGTCCGGATTTTCACTCGTAAGTTGGAACATTTATGCTAGCGCTACTACAAACACTTGTTTTTCATCAAAAACATTCACACTACTTCGTAAACATGCTCAGAAACGTGTTTCCAAACGGTTAGCTAACACATTTTCATCTAAAAACACAAGAAAAAGCTGTATTTTTTACAAATTTACTGCTTGTTCGCCAGCTCGTAAGTCCGGAACCTCGTATGTAAGTAAGACGGGGAATACCTGTATAGCGCTTTCCAGCCCCCTATGAGGTGCCCCAAAGCGCTTCACAGTACTAGCCATACACCGGTAGCGGTAGTCTGCCATGCAAGGCGCCAGCCAGTCCTGCCGGGAGCAACTCGGGGTTAAGTGTCTTGCCCAGGGACACAACGAGGTATGCAGTGACCGGGGATCGAACCCCGGGCCTTCCGGTCCTGAGCCGGCTGCCCTGCCTCTGCACCATCTCGGCCCCAAAAAAGAATCTGAAATTGGCAGGAGCTAAAAGCATAAAGATTGAGATTTTTGATGTTCGATTTAAAGTTGAAAAATCCCTAAGTGGCTAAAACCTGTGAATGAAAGCAGCCAGTTCCACGCTCCGTCTAATCACATCTGTCGCTGCTATGATAAAAACAGCAGGTTTGAGTGGCCTTTTGTTGTGGTCAGCCTAAGGCTCACCTGTGCAGTCATACTATAATCAGCATCTCGATATCCCACCTGCGATCTGTATGAAATTTCCTGCCCTTCCTGATGCAAGTTGGGCTCGGGACTACAAAACCATGACGCTGATCTACTGCAACCAGCAACCCCATAACTGGTAAATGTAACACATGAAAACACAGTTTTTACTGGAAAAAGAAACTTGTAACTTTTCAAATAGGCTACTCTCCACAGTGCCACTAAGATGGAAGTCATTATTTCAACATAACTAAACACTGAGATGTTACGAAGGACAAGAAAAAGGCAGATGGTGAGTTAAAGTAAAATAAGCGTGTCTGAAGATCTTTTTTCAAAACGCTGGTGTCTTGCACACGCTGGAGAAGAACCTGAGGGCAAGAGCTGCCCCTCAGGATGAGAATATGGTTTCATCACAGACCATGTGACAGTCTGAATAGATCTTCAATGGTGGAAGATAACTAAGGTACAGTACATGAATACTGTATAGTCTTCTGGAGGAGAAATCACAAACCAGTTTGTAACAACTTTATTCTGTTGTCTTGTTGCTCATTTCCATGGAGGAGTCAGGTGTTGGGGCCTGCTGCGGCTGCAAATCCCCTGAAAACACGGAACAAAAGCTTTCTGAAGCGTTTTCAGTTGTATTATTCCTCGTCACTGAAACTAAGCTAAAGGGTGATCATGTTTATCCATGTGTGCGTCTTTATACACACGTGTGTTTGTTGGTTGTGTTAAAAAATAACTGAAAATAGCTTCTCTGAAAAAAGACTGGAGAGAAAGTGGACAAGAAGCAGAGGGACACTTTTTGTGGAAAGTCAGAGGAAAGTTAGCCTGGTTAAAACCAGACCCTTGTCCTTCACTTCGCTCCTAGTCTGAAGCGAAGTGGAGGACAAGGGTCTGGTTTTAACCAGGCTAGAGGAAAGTGCTTTTTCAGACAAAATAAACATGGCCACTTGTACTCAAGTATACTACTTAAAGTTCTTTTTGCTAAGGGATGCCAAGTCTTTTAATTGTGCAAGTATACTTCTCAATGTGTACTTGTAGTATACTATAAGTATACTTCATTGTACTAAATTGGGACAATTCTAGTTTACAAAAAGTATACTTTAAGTATACTAGTAGTACACTTTTAATTAGGCTTCATGTACTTAGTGTGTACTTCAAGTTCATATATTAGTTTATTGAAGTGTTAAAGTATACTAATAGTACACTTTTAATTAGACTTCCAATGTACTTATTGTGTTCTTCTAGTCCATATCTTAGTTTTTGAAATACAGTATACTTAAAGTATACCACTAGGCTACTTTTCTTTGTACTCCAAATGCACTTGTTATATACTGTACTAGGAATAGGGCTGATCCTACCAGCACTTACATATCGGATTAACCGATCAAACCTGCTGATATTTACGATACTTGATGTATGTCAGAAAGCACATATACTGTATTGTGACTTCTTTCTTAACTTGTGTGAGTTAAACCCAAAGCAGATATAGCAACAGGTAATACCCAAACTTGAATAGCACACAAGAGGCAGTTTGATCAACGGATATGGGAAATCACACAAACCACCATTTTTTAGTTTTGTTTTTTATTGTGGCACTACGAGTTGTAATTCTTGTTGGTTTTGATCAACAGATACAGATTTAAACTATGCATGAATTTACATTTATAAATTCTTCTAATTCATAAAAACTAAACTTCAAGTACACAGCCTTATTTTAAAGTATAAAATGAGTATACTCTTAGTACACTTAAACTTATTTTAGTAGCCTATCTCAGATAAATACCTATACTTCAAGTCAGATTACTACACAGCCTTATTTTAAAGCATAAAATGAGTATACTCTTAGTACACTTAAATAAACTTATTTTTAGTATATCTCAGATAAGTAGCTAAAAAGTATACTTCAAGTCAGATTACTACACAGCCTTATTTTAAAGTATTCATTCATTCATTCAACCTTTATTTAGTCAGGTAAATCTTTTGAACCTCATGGGCTCATTTACGAAAGCGACCTGCTAAAACTAAAGAACAATGAACAGCAGTGATAGAATTTCATTAAACAATAAACAAACAAACAATAAACAATAGAAAACAAAAAGAGAGAAAAAAACAAAAGATTTTTTTTTTTCTTTTTTTTAACAAAGTATCAAAAAACTAGCAAAACATTATAAGGTAGACGTATAAAATCAAAGACAGGAACAAATCTGCATTGGTTTTTGCCAGGATTCCAACAGATTCTGAAAACCATTTAGAGAAGTCAAGGTCGAGAGCTTCAGATCTTTTTGTAAGATATTCCATGAAGCAGGAGCGGAGTAGGAGAAGGCCCTTTTTCCAAGTTCAGTCCTCACTGACGGAACACTGCAGGTAATCATGTCCTGAGAGCGCACACTGTAGCTGCACTCACGCAAAGACATGTAGGAGGAGATGTATGAGGGCAGCAGACCAAGAAGTGATTTAAAGATGAAAATGTACCAGTGGAAGAGTCTGCGTGAGGTTAATGATGTCCAGTTAACCAGTGAATACAGGGTGCAGTGGTGGGTACGATAATCACAACCAGTTATGAATCTTAGTGCACCATGATAGACCACATCCAACATCCGCAGGGTGCTTGTAGGAGCATTCATGTAGAGAATGTCACCGTAATCAATGGAGGGAAGGAAAGTCACAGATACAAGGCGTTTCCTAACATTCAGTGTTAGACATGATCTGTTTCTGAAAAAGAAACCCAGTTTAACTTTCAGTTTCTTCACTAGGTTTTCCACGTGGAGTTTAAAAGAGAGATGTGAATCGATCAGGATACCCAGATATTTATAGGAATCAACAAACTCAATAGGGACACCATTTGAAGATAAAATCAGAGGAGGATCTGCTGGAACCGCCTTCCTATTTGAAAAAAACATCCCTTTTGTTTTATCAGCATTTAGGACAAGTTTGAGACGGAACAAATCTGACTGGATGATGTCAAAAGCGGATTGTAGTAACTGGAAAGCCTTAGCTACTGTTTTAGCTCGGCAGTAAACAACTGTATCATCAGCATAGAAATGTAAGGATGCATCAGGGATGCAGTGACCTACATTAGCTATGTAGATTGTAAAGAGAGTTGGTCCTAAAACTGAGCCTTGTGGTACACCATTTTTAACTGTTAAATAGCTGGAAGAAGCACCGTTATGTTGAACACATTGCCTCCGATTGGAAAGATAGTTAGAAAACCAACCGATGGTGTGATCAGAGAAACCGATTTCTGAGAGCTTATGACACAGGATGTTATGATCCACAGTGTCAAAAGCTTTAGACAGGTCTAAGAAAAGTGCAGCACAATAGTCCTTAGCATCCAATGCTTCAACAACATCATTCAGAACCTTCAGAGAAGCAGTTGTTGTGCTGTGTTTTTTCCTGAAACCAGATTGATGAAGAGGTAAGATGTTAAATGAGTCCAGATAATTTTTGATCTGAGAGTTTATCAGTTTTTCTTGAACCTTGGCTAAGATGCAGAGTTTAGAGATCGGTCGATAATTGTTCAGTGAGGTGGGGTCACCTCCCTTCAGCAAAGGAAGAACAAAGGCTGTTTTCCAAGCATCCGGAATGGTGTTTTGGCTTATGGATAGATTAAAGATGTGGGTCACAGGGACTGTGATGATATGAGCAGCCAGCCTTAAGAAATAAGGTGGAAGTTCATCTGGACCTGCAGATTTTTTAGGATCAAGATCATTTAACAGTTTATTTACCTCACTGACTGAGAATGGAGAAAAAGAGAAGGTGTGATTAACAGATGGTTGGCTTGTAGGAGGGATTTGATTTGTTGAAGTTTGATTATTAGATAAAGTGGCCGATTTTCCGTTTGTAACTGTATCAAATAAAGAACTAGAAGCAACAAAATGTTTATTGAAACAGTTCAGGATCTCGTGCTTATTTGACACAGGAACAGAGTCAACAAGAAATTGTGATGGGAGGTCAGATGATTGGGGGGTGCCTGAGAGAGATTTAATGGTTTTCCAGAATTTTTTAGGATCGTTTAGATTTTTGGAGGTCTGAGATAAGAAGTAGTTACGTTTTGCAGCTTTAATGGCAGTTGTGCATTTATTCCTTAGCTGCCGAAATTTCAACCAATCAGTGTCTGAGTGTGATTTTCTTGCTGCTGCCCAAAGATGATCTCTCCAGTGCAGGAGATCAGCTAGTTCAGGAGTAAACCAGGGGCTGTCACGGCCCTTTATCCTGAACTGCCGGAAAGGAGCGTGTTTGTTTACAAAGTAAATGAAACTACCACGAAAATAGTTCCAAGCGGTGTTCACGTCATTGATTTGTAGGATATGTTGCCAATCAAAGTGGGATAGATCCCAAAGGAATGACTGTTCACAGAAACGTTTCAAATCCCTTTTTTGGATTATTCTGGGCTTAGCAGGTGGAAGTTTAGTAGATCTAAGAGCTGCTATTACGGAATGATCACTCAAAACGTTAGCAAATACACCTATACCAGGAAATTTGTGAGGTGCATTTGTGAAAAACAGATCTAAGGTGGAAGATTTTTCGGGACATTTTAAGTTTGGTCTGGTGGGAGAATCGATAAGTTGTGTTAGATTGAGAGATAGGCAACATTCCCTGAATTTATCACAGAGGGGGGTCGACTTATTCCAGTCAATGTTGAAATCTCCTGCCATAACAATCTCATTGTGTTTTAAATTTCCTATGAATTCAGTCAGGGAGGATAGAGCTTCAGGTGTTGCGGAGGGGGGACGATAACAACCTACAACAGTTAAGGGCTGACCTCCTTTCAAACTGATGTTCACAGCTAAAGCCTCAAACTGGTTTGCGATTGTTTTTTTAGACGCAATCGTGGCAGCCAAAGAGTCTCTGATGTAAATAGCGACTCCACCTCCCTTTTTATTACGATCACAACGATAGATCTTAAATTCATTGATTGCCAAGTCATTTTTCGAAACAGATTTTTTGAGCCAAGTTTCAGAGATAACGATCACATCTGCCC
>JBBPBX010065857.1:0-19836 GCA_038048925.1 Garcialebias charrua | reverse complement strand
AAAGTCTTCTGTCACATTTAGAAAAGCAGGATTAGCTGGAATTCCAAGACGCCTTCAGGGTTAAAAAAAAAAACTCCGACAGACAGTTGCGACAGGCTGATGAAAACCGATCACAACTACACGTTTACAGAATGGCGAAATTATTGTATTTTTGGCCTTTGTCGGGATTATTGATCGTACAGAGGGCAAAATTATCGTACAAATACGAAAATTATCGTACAGCTGGCAACATTGAGCCTGAGTATAATGGAGACCCCTGATGGACGAAAAAAGGTACTGCAGACAGGAGCATAATAATTTCTAGAAAAAACCAAAAACGGGTCGGAGTCACTTTATTTTTTAATTTAGTCATCCAGTTGGGTTATTCGTTCTGAAACATTTAATAAAAGTAAAGGGATGCAGGTACAGAGTTTAATAACTGTTTGGAGTCAGATGAATAAAAGAAGGGGACAGATTGGGGTTTGAAGAATAAATAATAATAATAATAATAGTAATGAATTCAATATATAACGCACTTTTCATTAATGGAAATCTCAAAGTGCTAAGGAGGGAGTAGCCCTCACAGACAGGTCTTAAATGAATACATATTTGTAGATGTGGAAAATGGATTTAAAATTCATTCATTTCTAAATTTTGATGCACTTTTAACATGCAGGAAAGGGTTTTAACAGAACTGTTTTTTTGTATGTCCAGAAGCTCAGATTTAGCTTTTTTAGATTTCTCTACATGGATTATGGAGCATGCATCAGGGTATTTAACAAAACAGTTTGTTGAATAAATGTTTTAAAACGTGCAATCACTGATCATTTCTTTAATATGTAATGCACTTAAATGTTAAACTGAGTACAAATGTAAAAGGACAATTAATTTAATGTTAATATTTTTATAATTTCTTTATTCTTTGCACTAATATAAAGACAAAAGTGGACTTTTGGAATGAGTATTCTGGTCTGACCCCCTTGAGATCAGATTAAGCTGTATGCGGCCCCCAGATCAAAATGAGTTTGACACCCCTGGACTAACAGTTATATACCTGGAACAACAGGCCAAAATGAAAGAGCCCACATTTTACTTTGAATAAATGAGCCACTGAGCTTAATAATTTCAAACTGACAATTTAGGAGGGCATGAAAATATACACGATACATAAATAAATCCAACAAGAAGGCAGGTCTTAGGAGGCTCAAGGAATTTGCTAATGATCATAGACTGTATACTAGCAAGGGGGTCTTAGAAGACCGTAAATTATATTTTCTAAAATAAAAGTAGGCTACAGTATTTTTTGATTTCAGGGTTAAATTGATTATTTCACTTTTAGGTAAACTAATGTTTTGGATCTGTTGTGCAGATCAGATTAAAAGATGCCTCTGTCGAAGGATCTATAATAAAGCTGGTTAACAGAAAATTAATTTGATTTTGGTCTGTTAATGATTTAAAAATAAAAAAATTAAAAAAAATTATTTAATTCTTTAAATAGCCTCATTGAACAGTGTTGATGGAACGGCAAGAGTGAGTCTATGAATCCCACCTCATCCTTTACAGAACACATAATGGTAAATATGCATTAAGATAGGCCTCTGCCAAAACACATGCAGCATCTGACTTTTGAATCTCAGCTACTGTGGTTATTGATCAGATCGGATCAGATTTAATATGAATGTGTGTCCAGAAACTGACTCACTGTGACTTCATTGGGAAGAACAATAACATGGCTGGATTCATATGCAACCTTGCTCAAGAACTTTGAGGGGCATACGCAAGGAGCGACTGAAAACAACAAAGGCACCGAAAGAACAAAAGACTGTCCACAGAAACTTTCAGCCGAGCAGAGGCAAAGACTTTCTCAAAGAACTGTCAAAACATGGTCATCAGACACAAATGGCCAGGATATACGGTCCGGATTTGGGGGTCCGGACGAGAATCAGAACCCAGTGAACGTCTCACTGGGGGCTGGAACAAGAGAAAGCTGAACACGTTCTCCAAACAGACAAGAGAACAAATGGTCCTGAAGTCACTCATACCAGCAAAGGCCACACCCCATATTGATCTGTGAGGATCTGTCGTTGATCTTAGTGGCCGGGATCAAAACTACAGCTGCTATGATAAATTTTTAATGAAACACATAGGCACATTAGGGCCTGCCAGCGCAGGCCTCATGATTCTCAGTTATACTATGCTCAGGTGGATCTGACGACTTGCTTTTTCTGGTTCTTGTAACTGTGGTGAAGCTGAAGGGGAGCAAGGGAAATGATCCTAGCTCCTGGCCCCAAAACGAGTTAACTTTTATATTTTTGTTTTTGCAGTTATCCTTGGCGGAGTGCATGTTGGGATTCTGATGTGTCACAAGGGGTACATTTTGGTAAATGATTATAATTTTAAAGAAAATGAGATGATATCGTAGATTACTGTTAGCTATATGGTTGTGAAAACCAAATTACTGGTGGCAATAGGCAGAGGTTTAGGAAACATCTGACACTAGTGCTAAGGTTAAAGGATGGTAAATTTAGACACAATTTCCAATTTATTAACCAAATAACTTTGGCATAATTGAAACAAGGTAGAGTTTTGTTTCAAAAGGGGGTTAAGAGGTTGACAGATGTTTCTAAAAATAGAAAGGTTGAAATTGGTCCCTAGAAATAACTAGATTGTAAATGTTTCCTAGAAACAACTAGGCCGAAAATGTTCCTAGAAATAACTAATTAACTAAAAGATGGTAAATACATTTTAGTATACAAAGAATAATAAGGATAACTGATAAATTGGCGTTATAAACAAAGTTCACTTGCGTTGATATTGAGGCGGCATCGTTCTTGAACGTTTTATTTTCTTTAATCATGGCATGGGGGAAGGAGTATTGATGCAAGCATATTTCAAATGAGCAATTAACAACACTGTTTTTTCCCCTCTGTGAAATGTGTGTGAAGCAGGAGGGGGACGCCCCTTGGAAATGTTTCCTGGCCTGCAGGCTCAAAACCACTCAAACCTGAAGTGGACCTGATCAGAGGGATATGGTGGTTCTGTAGATTTATAGCCATTGACTTGACTAGACGACATGTGACTTATTGACTTAGGGAAAATGTGTATAGAACCACAGGTGCACAATGTTTTGTGAATTATGCTCTGCCGCCGCTTGCTATGTTATTTTTTAATTATGCTCTGCCGCCGCTTGTGATGTTATTTTTATGTGTGTAATTTCTGCTATAAGCTGAGTGAAAAGGTACAGTATTTTTTGTAAGTATGAACCGCCTTAAAACTACTCATAATTAACCCTAATGAAGATTAAGCCTCTTCCAAACCAACTAACATGCATGATTCATTCTTTGGACTACTGATTTATAATTGATTGGGTGTTGTTTGCTGTGGCACATTCTGTTTATGATAGGTGGTTCCTGGAAATGCTCCAGCTGAGGGAGTTTTCTCAACGGAGTCCAGGGGAGGCAAGACCAGACAGCCCTGGTCAAGTACGGACCCGTGTGGGGTCGCTGAACGCACACCACAGGCAGTGCGTGTCAATGCCAGGGGATCCACACGGTTCAGTGTGCTCCAACCCGTGAACCAGGAAGGAGCTAAAAGATTGGGCTGGACGACAAGAAGAGGTCGCATTCGAACTCTCGTGCCTTGATAGACGAAAGTAGCCGGGTATAGTTGCGTGCGGGGCCCAGAAGGACTCTGTTTTATGGGGCCGCTCGGTGCTGGAATATGCACACATAGAACAGACACCTAGAACGATAAAAACACTACATATTAGAGTCTCACATTACACGAAGAAAACTCGGGGACATAGGAGGATTCAATATCCCCGAGCACCCAAGGGGAATGCCCCTGAGTACGTGTAAAAAGTATACTAATGTTTCTGTGATGATGATATAAATCTTGTGTTCTTTCTCTATTTTTGTGTGTTCAAGAGAGATATACTGCCTTGCTGCTGGAGGAGGAAACTGGGAAACTTAAGGTTTATAACTCTGCAATATCTTGAAGCGCTTACTATTATTATCGTTCATAGTTTGCATATATTTCCTTATATTCTACAATTTGCATATTAATAAATTCATTCGGGTCTGGACGACCCACTGGACAATTGGCTGGTAAAGATCTTCGGTCCCCGGAAACAGGTGTTTGTATCTATAATGGTATCATTGGCTATTTTCTTAGGCATACTCATAACTTGCGGGTGCTGCTGCATGCCTTCGTTTCTACAGTGACACCCCCAAGAATAAGGTGGATATATGCGCTTAGCTGCGTTATTAGGTGTGATTTTATTTCTTTTGGGATGGACCTCAGATAAATGAGGTCCAAAGGGGGATTGTTATGAAATAAAAAATATATTTGTCTTAAGGGGTTTTTCACATGGTGTTCAGATGATCAGTTTTTCTTGTAGAGTGGTGAGAATTTGCTGAGGGGACACAGGATGTGAGCATGTCTGGTTCTGAAGAAGTGCTCACTTTGGATCTGATTGGTTTGGGAAGAGACTTTTGGCGCCTCTCTGTCTGTCAGTTTTATGACTTTAAGATATATGACTCTGTAAGGAAGTCACTGGAAGTCTCCTTGTTCTGTGTGGCTCTTCAGCCACCCTTCCCCCTCGTTAGCTCTCGTATGAGCTGAAAAAAGCAGAAACTTCTTCTTGTTGGTGGAAGAGCAGGCAACGCCCTACAAAAGAATAAAAGCAATGGGTTTTTCCTCCTCCGTCAGTCAATGCAAGGAGCCGGCCATGGGAAAAGCAGCCCACCAAGGTCGTATGCGGGGTCTCCCTGTCCCTCTTTTTCCCCCTCTCTCCCTCCCTTCTCCCTTCTCTCTCTCTCTCTCTCTCTCTCTCTCACTGTCCACGTCTTTTAAAACAAATGTAATGGCTTTTAGAAAATAGAACAAATGTATTCTGTGACTTTTCAAACTTATAATTAAACTGGTTTTTGGAACTTTAAATTACGTGCGTTTGTTGTATTTTCAGTGTATCTCTCCTTTCTGATCTAAAGTGAACCAAATAACGAATTCTGGGACGGATAGTTTCATACGTCAACACAATATTTTGTAAAAGACAACCATGAAATTCATGATGAAAATGAAATTGTAAATGGATTTAATCAATATTTTGTGAATGTTGGATCAAGCCTTGCAGCTAAAATATCAAAAGTTGATAATAATGTGAGCCATTCAATTATAATTTATGCAAACAGTATTTTTCTAAATGGAACTGACAAAGAGGAAATAATGAATGTAGTAAAAAATCTTACAGACAAGAGATCAAAGGACTGGGTGGACATGGATATGATGTTTGTAAAGGACATAATGAGTCATGTTATTGAGCCGTTTACATATATATGTAATTTATCATTTTCTACAGGAATATTTCCAGATAATATGAAAGTAGCCAAGGTAGTTCCTCTTTTTAAAAATGGTGATAAATGTGTGTTCAACAATTATAGACCTATATCCTTGTTACCACAGTTCTCAAAAATTCTTGAAAAACTATTTGTGAACAGACTAGATCAATTCATAGATAAACAAAATATGCTAAGCAACAGTCTGTATGGGTTTAGAGCAAAAAACTACACCAATGGCTCTTATGGAATTAATGGAACAAATAACTACTGCTGTTGATCAAAAACAATATTGTGTCAGTATTTTTGTTGATAAAAAAAAAACATTAGATACTATTGATCACACCATTCTCCTTGAAAATTTGAACAAATATGGTATTAGAGGACCAGCATTACAATGGGTATCTAGCTATTTGAAAGATAGGAAACAGTTTTTACAGATAAATGATGTAAGATCTGACCTCTGTAAAATCACATGTGGAGTTCCTCAAGCCTCTGTACTTGGAACAAAGCTATTTATTTTATATGTGAATGACTTGGTAAATGTGTCAGGACTCCTTAAATGTGTACTTTTTGCTGATGATACCATTTTTTTTGTTTAGCTGAATATATAGAACATATGTTGGAATTGATAAAGACAGAATTTGTCAAAATACAAACTTGGTTTAAAATCAATAAATTATCATTAAATGAGCTATATGTAACTTTTCTAACAATATTTTTAAACATATTTCTTCACTCTGTCACTACCTCCTGACATACTTATTTTAGACAAGTAATCTCTGAAAAAACTATTGTCCCCTTGCTTCTCTAAAAGCATTTCTAAAAAGCCACTGTGACCCGCCGTTAACCAGCCAATAAAAACAGTTTTTAACCAGCCAATAAAAACAGCTCCTCACTTCTCACCCCCTAACCCACGCCCCCGCCCTGTCCCAGCCCGCAGCGAGCCCGCAGCAGCCACGCAGGTTCTCGTTGAAATAATTGCAAAGTGATACAAAACTGTTTTGTATATGACACAAATGTATTAAATTCCCCTTCTTCATCCCTGATCTAGACTTTTCTTTTGTTTTTTTTTAGCCAAAAGTCAAGTGATCGCTTCCTCCTCGTTGAGTCCATGACAGAAATCATAAGGAAATGAATGAATTTGTCACTAGCAAATTAAACTCGGGTTCAACGTGGCTGCCGAGGCTCAGCAGATTTCATGGTGTTCTGGTGTGCTGGACCAGCACTCCCTGTTTTTATTTTATCTTTTAGAACATTTTATTAACATATAAATACATAAATTCACAGCTACTGCGACAGGACATGAAGTGGAGGCGGAGCAAAGGAAGCTGCTGCTGAGCTGAATTTCAGCGAGGGGGAACAGAGCCATATATGGCTCTGAGGGGGAGGGACCATGAACGTGTCTCTGTTCAAAATTTTCCTAAGTTCCACCGTGTTCCAGAAATTACATACTGAACCTTTAAATCTAGAAAAAAACTAATTACATGATATTCAGTAATAAAAAGAAAACTGTTGATGTTCCATTCAAAATTGAGGGTGTTGAGATTTGTACAGTGAGTGAGATGAAGTTTTTGGGTGTTTTTATTGATGACAAACTGACATGGAAACAACACATACATTCTGTAGGAATAAAAATAGCTAAATCTATAGCAGTACTGTATAAAGTCAGAAACTTATTGAATGATAAAGCTCTGTATTTGTTGTATAACACAATCATTGTTCCACACTTAATCTATTGTATTGATGTTTGGGGGAAAGCGTGTAAAACAATCACAAAGCCTATTTTTGGATTACAGAAAAGAGCAGTAAGAATTATCACTAGAAAGCCAAAAAAGGCGTTCAATACAAGATCAACTGGACTTTATTTGTTGCAGAAAACGTTTCACCCTTTATCCAAAATGCTTTTTCAATTCAGAATGGCATCTGTGAGACAGAGAAGTTTTATACAGGCTGACATGCCACGCACCAACATATGCAAATTGGAAGCTGAAATAACCCCACACATACCTGAGATAACATGGCCATTCTATTTAAATTGACAAAACAACACATCATGGCTTAACAGTAGGGGGTTTGTTAAGGTCACTGAAACAAACTGTGAGAGTTTGAAGTTATAACAGAACCACGCACCATCATATGTAAATTGCAAGCTGAGGTAACACAAACATGTAAATTGACAGATCACACCTTAACAGTAGGGGGTTCCCTTGAGGTCTCTGACAGAATACACAACACTGTATGTAAAATGACAAAAAAACACATCCCAACCAACAAACAGAGGCTGCTCAAATAGCTTTGTTAGTCTAATTTACAGACAAGGCACCTCTGCTCCCATCCGGTGTAAAACGTTTCGAAATCAATCCCAAAACTGAGTTATAAGTCTAGAAAGTTGAAATCTCAGACCTCCTCATCTGTTAAGAGAAGGTTTTTCTCTCTTCACTTCACACCCCTCTCAAACTATCTGTGCTCTCGGTCCAAAATTTGCACATTCTGGTCATCAAATGAGTGTCCCTTGTCCGTGAGGTGGAGGTGAACAGCTGAGTTTTGTCCAGAGGAGGTTGCTCTCCTGTGTTGGGACATTGTTTTGTGGATGGGCTGCTTAGTTTCTCCAATGTAGCGGTCTGAGCAGACTTCGCTGCACTGGATTGCGTAAACCACACCACTCTGTTTGTGTGTGGGGGGTTGGTCCTTCGGGTGGACAAGCCTCTGTCTGAGAGTCCTGCTGGGTTTGAAATGTACTGGGATGTTGTGTTTGTTGAAAATCCTTCTGAAATTCTCTGAGACTCCAGCAACATAAGGAATGACAATGTTTTTCCGTCTGTTAGACTTTTTCTGTTCATTATTGTGTTTAGCAGATTTCCTTGCTGACTTGACAAAAGCCCAGTTGGGATATCCACATGTTTGCAGAGATTTGTTGATGTGTTTCTGTTCCTTTTCCTTCCCTTCTGTCCTTGTGGGGATGTGTTCTGCCCGATGCTGTAAAGTTCTGATGACAGAAAGTTTGTGCTCCAGTGGATGGTGAGAGTCAAACAGGAGATATTGGTCTGTGTGGGTTGGTTTTCTGTAAACTTCAATGTTGAGACTGTCATCTCCCTCCATATGCACCAAGCAGTCCAAAAAAGGCAGCTTATTGTCGTTAGCATCCTCTCTGGTGAACTTGATGTTGTTATCAACCGAGTTAAAGCTTCAGTATGTAGCTTTTTTTATAAACCTATTTCTTCATTCTATCACTACCTCCTGACAGACTGATGTTAGCCAGGTAATCTCTGAAAAAAAAAAAAAATTGTCCCCTTGCTTCTCCAGGTGGTAAATAAGCATTTCTAAAAAGAAAAGGTGACACGCCATTTTCCAGCCAATAAAAACAGAGTTTTTAATCAGCCAATAAAGAGCTGCGTTCCAGTTGTCCTCAACAGAGCTTCTCACGCCCCAACCCACGCCCCCACCTGTCCCAGCCCCAGCGCCGCGCACGTTCTCGTTCAAAGGATTGGAAAGCGATGCAGGACTGTTTTGTATGTCACACAAATGTATTAAATTCCCCTTCTTAATCCCTGATCAGGACTTTTTTTTTTTTCCAAAAGTCAAATAATCGCTTCATCCACCGCTCTGTACCGCTTCCTCTGCCGACTGCAATGAATGAGGAAGTGAAATTGTCACGAGTGAATAAAAGTAGGGTTCAACGTGGCTGCCAGAGGCTCTGAAGATTTCCTGGTCTTCTGGTGTGCTGGACTAGCGCTCAATGGTTTTATTTTATTTTTTTAGAAGGTTTTATTGACATATAAACACAGAATATCGCAGCGTCTCCGAGAGACTGCAGCTAGGGGCGGAGCTGCAGATCTCAAGTTCACAGACCACGGACTATGGCTCCCATCAGAGCCATATATTGCTCTGAGGGGGAGGGAGCAGAATGCTTTTCCTTGTTGAAAATTTTTCTGTGTTTTGGTCATACAGAAATCGCAGATAGCAGCTGTGTCTGGTGAACGCTTCCACCTCCCTGGCTTGGATTTTGACCCAGGTATCATCCACATATCTGAAGAGAGTGAAGAGAGAAAAACCTTCTCTTAACAGAGGAGGAGATCTGAGATTTCAACTTTCTAAGACTTATAACTCAGTTTTGGGATTGATTCCGAAACGTTTTACACCGGATGGGAGCAGAGGTGCCTTGTCTGTAAATTAGACTAACAAAGCTCTTTGAGCAGCCTCTGTTTGTCGGTTGGGATGTTTTTTGTCATTTTACATACAGTGTTGTGTCTTTTGTCAGAGACCTCAAGGGAACCCCCTACTGTTAAGGTGTGATCTGTCAATTTACATGTATGTGTTACCTCAGCTTGCAATTTACATATAATGGCGCTTGGTTCTGTTATAACTTCAAACTCTCACAGTTTGTTTCAGTGACCTTAACAAACCCCCTACTGTTAAGCTGTGATGTGTTGTTTTGTCAATTTAAATAGAATGGTCATGTTATCTCAGGTATGTGTGGGGTTATTTCAGCTTCCAATTTGCATATGTTGGTGCGTGGCATGTCAGCCTGTATAAAACTTCTCTGTCTCGCAGCTGCCATTCTGAATTGAAAAAGCATTGAGGAGCATCAAATGTAGAACCACTAGACTGAGGAACAGCTTCTACCCTGAGGCTGTTAGACTCATGAATAAATAAATAATGAGAATAAACACTGCAAAATATCACATCATGCTGATGCTGATCTGTTTTCTTGTTGCTGTGTTCATCTGTGACCATCTGCTCATACAGACTCATGTTCGTGCTGCTGTTTATAATGATGTTTTTCCACTACATTAGGGCTTAGTGTATTACTAGTTGATGTTTCTCTTAGTTAATTCTAGATGTTATTACTGTTTTTCTCTTGCATTTGTTGTTGGATGTAACTGAGACCTCGTGTACATAATCTCGTTTTCATCAAATGTACCACATGCGGTGCAAATGACAATAAAGACTCTCTGACTCTGACTCTCTGACTCTGAAAAAGCCTTTTGGATAAAGGGTGAAACGTTTTCTGCAACAAATAAAGTCCAGTTGATCTTGTATTGAACGCCTTTTTTGATTTTATCATGTCCTGGACGACTGAGAATCTTCACCAGCATCACTAGAAAGCATTAATGTCATCCATACATTATTTTATCAACTGAAGTTATTATTGCCTTGATCCAAGCAATGTGGACTGAACTAATAACATATTCTGGACTTTTTATTTAAAACCAATCTTTCTCAATTTAATTAAACGATCAGTAATCTAACCTCGGTTGTTTTACTGCCTCTGGGTGGGGCGGTGCTCCCGCAGTCGGCGTCAACCTTGTAGACTGTTGGGACTGAGAGCCCTTTTTTGCTCTCCAGAGGTTGGATCCGAAGCTTGCCGGCCACCGTCCGGAGGCTGTTTGAGGGGGGCTCTGGACGAGCGCAGGCTGTCATTCGGCGGGGTTGTGAATCGACGGCGTTGGACCATCGGCGGCGTTGGACCATTTTCAGAGTTGGAGCGACGTGGGAGTTCCCGCAGTCGGCGTCTGCCTTGTTGACTGTTGGGACTGAGAGGCCTGTTTCGCTCTCTGGAGGTTGGATCCGAGGCTTACCGGCCACCATCCGGGGGCTGTTCGAGGGGGGCTCTGGACAAGCACAGGCTGTCGTTCGGCAGAGTTGAAAATCTGCGGCGTTGGAGCGGCGTGAGGTGGCTGTTGTCGGCGGATGACGCCGTGGGGCGCTGACTTTTCTCCACCTTCCATCTGCGGGAGCAGCTGCTGCTGAGGAAGACCTCGGTCGGCAGTGGAGGAGGTCTGTTTCTTCTCCTTTCAGACCAGCTTTGCTGGTAATGTGGGTCGATGACCAGGCCTAGTCACTAATAAATTTCTTTGTGGAATATTGACATTGGGAGTCGGCTCTTAGTGAAGATGGCAAATAAATCCAAAAGGGACAAAATAGCTCTGAGTGAGCAAAATTCTGATGATGTTGAAGAAATTAAGAGATCGTTAAACTTCATGAGTTCTGAACTTGTGAAAATAACATCTCAACAAAAGCAACTTATGGGTTTGTTTGATGAGATTAATCAATTAAAATCCCAAATAACTTTGAAGGACGAACAAATAATGGAATTGGAGTTAAGGATCGATGAATTAGAACAAAATTCAAGACAAGAAAATTTAATAATTACTGGATTGGAAATAAAAAATTGATCATATACCAAAGTCACCAAAAATGAGGGGATAACAGAAGATTCATCGCCTCAAGAGCAGAAGGCATTTGAAGACCAAGTGGTATCTTTCCTACAGGAAAAAGACTTTGATGTTGGTCATGATGACATTGCTTTATGCCACACCCTTCATAGTAAAATTAAACAATCTAAGCCGGTAAAAGTAGTAAGGTTCAACAATAGAAAAAAAAATAAACAACATAATTATGCAAGCAAAAAAATTAAAGTGAACGAAAGTTTATATAAACGAACATTTAACAAGAAAGAACGGAATGATTGCACGAGAAGCAAGAGTGTTAAAAAAACAGAATAAAATAGCAACTACATGGACGAAAAACGGTAAAATATGGATTAAAAAACAGGACGGCTCACTACCTGAAATAATAAGAGAATTAAATGACGAAGAAGTTTGGAAGAACTTAGAACCTTTATAAGAACAGTATCTACATAGTGAAATTGTCAACAACATTCATATAACAAAAAATCCAATGGTCAAATACTTTAAATGACAATGATGGGCGAAGAATCAGAATTCAAAATATATAATATTGAAGATGGAATTGTAAACAATTTACTTCCTGTTACAAAAGAAAGTAAATACTATAATGACGAACAGTTTAACGCAATTAAGGTTTCAGATGGTGGTCTCTCCATAATCCATTTCAATTGCAGAAGTATAAATGCAAATCTATCAAAGATAACAGATTTTCTGAAGCAATTAAACAAAAAGTTTACAAAAATAGCATTATCCGAAAAATGTATTAATTTCCCCTTCTTAATCCCTTATCTGGAGTTTTCTTTTGTTTTTTTGGCCAAAAGTCAAATGTTCGCTCCCTCCTCCTCCTTCTCCTCCTCTCCCTCCGCTGAACAAGGAAATGCCCCCACCTGTCCCAGCGCGCAGCCAGCTCGCAGCCGCATGTTCTCATTCAAAGTGATGCAGGACTGTTGTAAATGACACAAATTTATTAATTTCCCCTTCTTAATCCCTTATCTGGAGTTTTGTTTTTTTCCCAAAAGTCAAGTGTTCGCTCCCTCCTCCCCCTCTCCCTCCGCTGAACAAGGAAACGTCTCAGGTTGTCACGAGAGAATTAAAGTCGGTTTTAAGTTGCTGCCCGAGTCCCATCAGATTTCCTGGTCTTCTGGTGTGTTGGACCAGCGCTCCATGGTTTTATTTTATTTTATTAGGACGTTTTATTATCATATAAACACAGAATATACAACGGAGCGAGAGAAAATTCAGCAGGAGGCGGAGCTGAAGTCAAGTTCAGCAGACCACGGGGGAGCAGCCATCAGCAGAGCCCACGCCTCCAGCAAGAATCGTTTTTCAAATGGACAGGTCCCAGACCCTTGTCTGAAGCGAAGTGAAGGACTGGGTCTGGTTTTAACCAGGCTAGATGGAACTGGGAAGTTATTCTTCATACCAGTTGCCTTCATCAGACCTTTTGTATAAAAAAATGGTAGAATTTATTTTCATTAACATTTTTCTTCACAGGACTGTGTTATTTTCTTGTCTTAAGTTCTTCTATCCTGCTAATTATTTGTGTTCTAATTGTTCCCTCAGGTTGTTCTTCTCTGTTCCCTGATTGCATCGCCTGTTTATCCATTCTCCTGGCCCTGTCGATCCTGGATCATCAGTTCCTGGCGTGTCCCTGTCGTCTGAGGCTACATTTTCATCTTTCCCTCATCTCACTCACCTCATTTCTGTTTCTCCTCAATTACAATGACACTGTTAGCATAAAGATTATTGTTCAATAAAAATATGACGTGTATTATTTAACACCGTTCGTACCAAAGTTTACTTTATTCATACAACCTTTATTTAGGCAGGTTAATCCCATTGAGCTTTGAGGACTCATTTACAAGAGCTGATTTTAACAAAGAATGACAACAGTGACAACAATAGACAGTTATAAAAGAGGCATACTGATTTTTTTTACAAATTAAAATAAGATGGCAAAAACAGCAAGATTATAAGGCGAATGTAGAAAACTAAAAACAGGAACTTTAGAACAATATGTGTGATCACTGGTCAGTGGAAGTTCTGCTGGACTTCTCATTTGGTTCTGGGCGATGAACACAAATGGTTGGAACCTCCTTCAGTCTCACACGGCCTGTGTCTTTGTAAACTCTCCTCTCTCAAAATGTGCCTGTAGAGTGATATTAGTTTATTTCCTTGCACATTTCTTTGACAGTTAAACATTTTGAGCCCCGACTGAAAATGTTTGTGCAGATTAAATTTACAGCACTCAAGTTTGTGTTGTTGTGATGATGGTGATGTTGCTCCTGCTGACTTGAGATGATGTAATTAATAAACAGTATAAATAGTAGTAAAAGTACTTCATTAAAGCTTGTTTTACATTTTACATATTTTATAATAAATTGTTTGGTAATTTATTTTTGCACAATTACCATTTATTCTGTCATCATTTATGATTTTAACTAGAAACAGTTTAATTTAAATTAACATTTTAATCAGTGAATTACAATTTTACAGTAGTTAGTCAGGCTACAAGCACAATCAACTCTGTTATCCAGGTACTCGGTTCCAATTAAAAACAAATTTAAAAAATAGAGCAATTACCGTATTTTTCGGACTATAAGTCGCAACTTTTTGCCTAATTTACATGCCCTGAGAGGTGACACCTATTTATGGATTTTTCCCATATTTTTAGACCAATTTTTGGCTCAGATGTGACCGTTTTTCATTTTGGCAGAAAATGGTGCAGTACCACTTTTGTCCACTAGGGGGACACTTCAAGAGAGTCCACCGACCGTTTCCAGCTCATGTGTCCGAAGAAAAGCCTATCCTGCTCAGACTGACTCTGTCGCTGCCCGGCCTCCTGGTCTGGAGGTACCAAATTTTCCAGTGTATAAGTCGCATTGTCCAATTATTGCCAAAAATTGGGAAAAATCCAGAAATAGGTTGCACCGGTGTATAGGTCGCACCTACGTCACAGCCGAGGTAACGCGTCATCCACCGCTGACGTGACGCGTCACCGCTGAGTCAACCCGGAAATATGGACCGAGTGTTTAGTTCTGCTGCTGCTGTCTGCCACAGGAGCGCACAGCAAGGCTTTTAAGAAGATTAACACGGTAAAAACAATTATTTGTTTGCTAAAAATTATAGCTGACATTATAGGACAAGGGTTAGTGGTTTATTAGCTGAGTGGTTTATTAGCTATTGTCTAAAATATACCGGTACACGGAAATAAAACGAATGCTAACAGAAGAGTCCGTCTCTCAAAACATGAATAAAAAATCAAATTTTATCTCAAATGATTCCTCCAGGCCAACAGTTAGTACATTAAAGCTCATATAATTACACACTGTAAGCAGAAGAAATTACACCGAGTGGTTTCGAAGCTATTTATAACGTAAACAGAAATAAAACGAATGCTAACAGAAGAGTCTGTCTCTCAAAACACGTATCAAAAATTGAATTTGATCTCAAATGATTCCTCCAGGCCAACAGTTAGTACATTAAAGCTCATATAATTACACACTGCAAGCAGAAAAAATATACACTGAGTGGTTTCAAAGCTATTTATAACGTAAACAGAAGTAAACAGAAATAAAACGAATGCTAACAGAAGAGTCCGTCTCTCAAAACACGAATAATAAATAGAATTTTATCTCAAATGATTCCTCTAGGCCATCAGTTAGTACATTAAAGCTCATATAATTAAACACTGTAAGCAGAAGAAATTACACCGAGTGGTTTTGAAGCTATTTATAAAGTAAACAGAAGTAAACAGAAATAAAACGAATGCTAACAGAAGAGTCTGTCTCTCAAAACACGAATAATAAATCGAATTTTATCTCAAATGATTCCTCCAGGCCAACAGTTAGTACATTAAAGCTCATATAATTACACACTGTAAGCAGAAAAAATATACACAGAGTGGTTTCGAAGCTATTTATAACGTAAACAGAAGTAAACAGAAATAAAACGAATGCTACCAGAAGAGTCCGTCTCTCAAAACACGAATAATAAATCAAATTTTATCTCAAATGATTCCTCCAGGCCAACAGTTAGTACATTAAAGCTCATATAATTAAACACTGTAAGCAGAAAAAATATACACAGAGTGGTTTCGAAGCTATTTATAACGTAAACAGAAGTAAACAGAAATAAAACGAATGCTACCAGAAGAGTCCGTCTCTCAAAACACGAATAATAAATCAAATTTTATCTCAAATGATTCCTCCAGGCCAACAGTTAGTACATTAAAGCTCATATAATTAAACACTGTAAGCAGAAGAAATATACACTGAGTGGTTTCGAAGCTATTTATAATGTAAACAGAAGTAAACCGAAATAAAACGAATGCTAAAAGAAAAGTCTGTCTCTCAAAACAAGAATAATAAATCGAATTTTATCTCAAATGATTCCTCCAGGCCAACAGTTAGTACATTAAAGCTCGTATAATTAAACACTGTAAGCAGAAGAAATATACACTGAGTGGTTTCGAAGCTATTTATAACATAAACAGAAGTAAACAGAAATAAAACGAATGCTAACAGAAGAGTCCGTCTTTCAAAACATGAATAAAAAAATCGAATTTCATCTCAAATGATTCATCCAGGCCAACAGTTAGTACATTAAAGCTCATATAATTACACACTATAAGCAGAAAAAATATACACGAGTGGTTTCGAAGCTATTTAGAAATAAAACCAACGCTAAAAACAGAAGCTAACTGAAGCTAACTGCTAATAAAAGATCAGTTTTTTTATATCAAACATCTAATAAAGCTATACTCACTTGTAAACGTCCATACAGTGATTACATTCTGTAAGTTTCACAAAAATCCGCTGAGTGATTCTTGACTTATCTTGCAAACAAACAGCTAAGAAACACAGAGCTAAATGAATTTACCTTCAGACCAGGAGGCCGACAGAGTCAGTCCGAGCAGAGGAGCTTTTTTCAGACACATGAGCTGGAAACGGTCGGTGTACTCCTCTGGAAGTGTCCCCCTAGAGGCCAAAACTGATACTGCACCATTTTCTGCCAAAGTGAAAAACGTTCATAACTGAGCCAAAAATTGGTCTAAAAATATGGAAAAAATTCTATAAATAGGTCGCACTGGTGTATAGGTCGCAGGCCTTGAAAAAAAACAAACATAAAAAGGTGCGACCTATACACCGGAAAATACGGTAACTACTGTTTGATCTGTTTGTTAGCTGTTTGTTTGCAAGATAAGTCAAGAACCACTCAGGGGATTTTTATGAAACTTACAGAATGTAATCACTGTATGGACATTTACAACTGACGAGCTTTATGAGATAATTGAGATTAAAAAAAAGATATTTTATTAGCGGTTAGCTACTGTAAGCAGATACCTACTATTTAGATATATAGCTCATAAACCACTCGGCTGATATTTTTTCTGCTACCAGTGTGTAATTATATGGCTTTAATTTACAAACTGTTGCCCTGGATGAAACATTTGGGATAAAATTAGATTTTTTATTTGTTTGTTTTAGATGGACTCGTCTCGGTTAGCATTTGTTTTATTTCTGTTTATAACGTTATAAATAGCTCAGAAACCACTCAGTAGATATTTTTTCTGCTGCCAGAGTGTAATTATATGGCTTTAATTTACAAACTGTTGCCCTGTATGAAACATTTGAGATAAAATTCGATTTTTTATTTGTTGTTTTAGACGGACTCATCTCGGTTAGCATTCGTTTTATTTCTGTGTATATTTGAGCAAATAGCTAATAAACCACTCGGCTAATAAACCACTAACCCTTGTGCTATAATGTCAGCTATAACTTTTAGCAAACAAATAATTGTTTTTACTGTGTGTTAATCTTCTTAAAAACCTTGCTTTGCGCTCCTGTGGCAGACATTAGCAGCAGAGCTAAACACTCGGTCCATATTTCCGGGTTGTCTCAGCGGTGACGCGTCACATGAGCGGTGGATGATGCGTTACGTCGGCGTGACGTAGGTGCGACCTCTAGTCCGGTGCAATCTATTTATGGATTTTTCCAATTTTTTGGCAATAATTGGACAATGCGACCTATATTCCGGTGCGATCTATAGTCCGGAAAATACGGTATATAATGTGCAGAAATGAAGAATTCATCCCTGATCTAAGGTAAGCTGGAGCAGATTTGAACTGCTGGCATTGAGGACAAGGTAGAGCATTCTCATGCAGAGAACATCAGAAATAGCTTTATAATAGGTGTTACTCTGTTGTTTTTTACATGCGTAACATTATAGAACACTGTTGACATGGCTATATTGATCATTGTATTGCATCGACATTTTTTTCCCAACAAATGTGTTTACAGTCTCGTTTCACTGTAATGATAAATGCATCTGCGACGTCTAAAATTGCTTTAAAGCTGGGGTATGTAACATTGTAATGTAGTTAACTTTTCAAACAATATATTTTTAACATATTTCTTCACTCGGTCACTATCTACTGACAGACTGATGTTAGACAAAGTAATCTCTGAAAAAAACTATAGTCCCCTTGCTTCTCTATCAGCATTTATAAAAACACTGAAAACACAGAGTGACCCGGACAATGACCAGCCAATCAGAACAGAGTTGTTTGTCACGCCCCAACCCACGCCACCACCTGTCACAGCCTCAGCGCCGCGGCTCGTTCTTATTCAAAGGATTGCAAAGCGATGCAGGACTGTTTTGTATGTGACACAAAATTTATTAAATATCCCTTCTTCATCCCAGAGCTGGACTTTTATTTAGTTTTTTTGACAAAAGTCAAGTGATCGCTTCATCCTTCACTGACGAGGAAATTGATTTGTCACGACTCACGAGCGAATTAAAACATGTCCAACGTTGCTTCGTGAACCTCTGCTGATGTCTTCTGGTTTTTGTGTTGTTGGATGAGTGATTCATGGTTTTATTATATTTTGTAAACAGTTATATTATCATATAATCACAGAACTTCGCAGCGCAGAGAGAGGACATGTAGAGGAGGCGGAGCATTCCAGACATTCCAGACCAGCGCTGACAGACATGAGGAAATCACGAGCGAATTAAATCATGTCCAAACGTTGCTTCGTGAACCTCTGATGGTTTCTGCTGGATTTTGTGTTGTAGTACTAGCGCTCCATGGTTTTATTTTATTTTATTAGAAGGTTTTATTAGCATAAACACAGAATATCGCAGCGGCTCTGAGCAGACAGCAGCAGGGGGCGGAGCAGATCCCAAGTTCAGCAGAGAACGGACTGTGGCATTCTGCTCCCTCCCCTCAGAGCCATATATGGCTCTGAGGTGAGGGAGCAGAATGCTTTTCTAAGCTGAAAATATTTCTAAGTCCCAGAGTGTTCAAGAAATCGCAGATCCTACCTTTAATAAAACGCATAGTCAGTGAAATAATCAGTAATCAGTTAAGTAAGCAGTTTGTTACTGCTCAATAACAACTAAAAGACACCGGACAAAGTAAGAAAAGTAGATTTTTGTGTCATGTTGCGCCAGTAGCTGCTCAAACTGACTGACAGTGATGAGCTGTTTGGAACTACTGAGAGCTGCATGAACCACGTGCCGCCTATTGGCGAGTTCAGAGAGTGTCGCAACTCTCTCTCTCTATGGCTCTGGTGTGAACTTTCAAGTGTTTGTTTAAAGTTGACTTCTCTCCAAACCTTTGTCCACAAAGATCACAAGCAAATGCTTTCTGTCCTGTGTGAACTATCATGTGTCTGTTTAAAATTGACTTCCGTCCAAACCTTTGTCCACAAAGATCACAAGCAAATGCTTTCTGTCCTGTGTGAACTATCATGTGTGTGTTTAAATTTGACTTCAGTCCAAACCTTTGTCCACAAAGATCACAAGCAAATGCTTTCTGTCCTGTGTGAATTATCATGTGTGTGTTTAAATTTGACTTCAGTCCAAACCTTTGTCCACAAAGATCACAAGCAAATGCTTTCTGTCCTGTGTGAACTATCATGTGTGTGTTTAAATTGACTTCAGTCCAAACCTTTGTCCACAAAGATCACAAGCAAATGCTTTCTGTCCTGTGTGAACTATCATGTGTTTGTTTAAAGTTGACTTCAGTCCAAACCTTTGTCCACAAAGATCACAAGCAAATGATTTCTGTCCTGTGTGAACTATCATGTGTCTGTTTAAATTTGACTTCTGTCCAAACCTTTGTCCACAAAGATCACAAGCAAATGCTTTCTGTCCTGTGTGAACTATCATGTGTGTGTTTAAAGTTGACTTCTGTCCAAACCTTTGTCCACAAAGATCACAAGCAAATGCTTTCTGTCCTGTGTGAACTATCATGTGTGTGTTTAAATGTGACTTCTGTCCAAACCTTTGTCCACAAAGATCACAAGCAAATGCTTTCT
>JBBPBX010065856.1:0-19836 GCA_038048925.1 Garcialebias charrua | reverse complement strand
TGTAATATTAAATACATTATTACACCAACCTTGGTCAATATGTGTAGTTTATTCTTTTTAGATACATGAAAAGATTTAATAATTGAGAAATATAAATAAACAAACAAATAAACAAAAATAAACATCTGATAGTGTGACATCTGATAGTGTGACAAGACTCTCACTCCCTCGGTGCAACAGTAACTATTTAAACATTAAAACACTGAAACATATAATAATAGACATAAGCATAAAATAGTAAAACTTTAACACTGTCCTGAGTTTTTGCATAGTGGTATAAGAGTATGAAAATTTACACCAACTCTAAAAACTAAAGCACTAAACATTTAATGAACATAATACTGTTCTGAGTTTTTGCATACTAGTACAAAAAGTAAAAAAGTATAAAAAGTATAACTATAAAATAAACTAAAGGTTCTAGCATTGACATTTGCAAAGTGGCAAAGCAGCATATCAGTTAATGTACACAGTATATGCATGAGGTAGTAGTTCATGTTGTTATAGAATGGCATATGCAGTAAGGCACATTGGGCATCCTTAAATATCTGGCGATGATGAAGCTCTTCTAATGCATGCTCTACCAACACTTTCTGTGTCTCTGGTGTTAGGGACTTGGTCAGATAATATGCAATCGGAGCTTTCCAATAACCTTGAAGCCCAACCACCATGAACACCAGAGCCTCAGAGGCAATGTCAGCTTCATTTATCCGATCTCCCATGTCCACAAATCCAGACATTGTTTGTGTCTGAGGATCATATTGAACATGCTTTTTGATGGCCATGGCATCCAGCATCAAAGAGACACATCCGTATTTGGCCTCATCTGCTTTGCGACGTTGCTCCAGCATGTCCAACATCATTTTATTTAGACCAGGTTTGGCATCAACAGAGCTCAGCCACCTTAGTAAAATAAAAAAGTAAAAATTTAACCATACAATCATTTAAACACTAAGCATCCCTACTGAAAACACTTGGCATCCCAAAAATAGATGCCATTGCACTAAAAAGTTAAAAATGTAAGCCTTTTTCAGCAAGTTCTACAATTCATGGTAACACAATATGTAGCGCTTAAGTTTCTCCAAGTGATTTAGTTTACAGTCAAACATAATGAAGAATACCTTTGCAATGATCTCGGATGTGGGAGGCAAATATGCAGAGTGTCTCTCAGATAGTGATATGCCTTTGGCCCATGCAAATGGAGCGTAAGGGCAAACTCTCTCTGGGCCTTGGTGTACTTGCTGCCCTGCCTCGACAACAGTTGAACTGGAAGATCTGAAAAACAGTTAAGAGTGATTTAGTGGGTGTCATTTCACCAAAGAACATAAAATACCCTATATACTATGTATTCAATGTAATATTTTTAATTTACCCGAGTAGCATTCAAGCTTGTCTTTTAGCTCTTCATTGATGAGATTTTTCTCCTTCAGTTCCTCTAGAAGAGACAGCATGCTTTTCTTGGCCCTCCTTTCTCTTGCCAAGGCATTCGATTTCTCCCTCTGCAATTTCCTCACTCTAGCTGAGGCTTCATTAAGTTTGGCATATATAGCCTTGGGGCAAGGAGGCAGTGAATACGGGTGGTCAGTGGCCTGCCGCTTGCAGCACTTTCGCCTCTTTGCAGTGGCTTCCAGTTGCTTTGCAAAAATATACAAATATATAAATAATATTAATGTGGAATTTAACAGTTTAAAAAAAAATAATTATTCACTTATCAATTGTGTGAATCAATTAATACTCACAACATCAGACTGAGCTTTATCCTGAGACAGGTCCATTGCCAGGTTGTCTTCTATTCTTCTAGAGGTGTTTGAGCCTCTTGTTTTTACAAGCTAAAATAAACAAAAGTAGAGTGTCTAAAATGTGCTATGTAAAGAACAACACATTGTTTATTGCTAAATTTGCAGAAAGAAATACTAAACTGTGACATTTAACCACATATTTATATATACAGTAGTTTATAGACATATCAATCTTATACATCTTGAAATCTTGTAGGTCGATGATACATACCTTTTGAAGATGCGATGGAAAATTGAAAAGTGTTGGAACAACACTATCTTTTAATCTAACAGTCTGCCCTGTCCGATCGAAGTCCTCAGAACTGAAGTGATCACTGCAGAGCAGTGTCCTGTCCAGGGCAACAAAACCCTCTCTTCTCAGGGCAACTTCCCACTGCCGCCTCCTCTCTCTGGTTTTGGGAAACCTTAAAAACATGAAGAAGATGGTCATTATTTTCCACACTTCCTTTCTTTACCTTTGAATTATAGTAATGACAATTATACACATATATCATACTTTTGGTGTGCTTGCATTTACTTTTGGTACAATAAAACAGCTATTAAAAATTGTGTCCAAAAGAAACACTAAATCATACATCATAATTTATATAAAGATACTTTTACAAGCCGTATACCATACCATACCATTTTATTTATAGAGCACTTAAAACAACAACAAGGTCAACCAAAGTGCTGTAAATATATATTATGTCATTATTATGTAAATATATATTATGTATAATATTATGTCAATAATATTATCTCACATTTTGGTGTGTAGCATGACCAATAATGTGCACTGATCCAAAATATAACTATGATTATTCTAATTAAAGTAATAATACTGTCACAGAGTCTTACTTGTGAAATGTGATCCCAAGGTTTCTTGTTTTGATGTTACGCCTATTGGAGCATCCATAGGCTGCACAAAAGTCAGGCATCTTGTCAAAGAGTATTTCTGTAAAACACAAAGCAGTAATTAGTGTTGAACATACCAAACCGCTTGGAAATCATGTGCAGCTTTAGTTCAGTTAAAAACAAAGAGCTCCTAGTGATCTAAGAATGCTGGGGAAATATTTGGAATACTGTACTAGCTAGCCCTTAATCAAAGGCTCTTGTTAATAGTATGCTAATAAATACAATCATGATCAAGATAGTCATTTACAGTAGTTTGTAATAAAATAGTTATTGGTGTAATAAAAACAGATTCTAGATTCTCGATGAGTGTGACACCCAAAACATGAATAAAACGTTTTAAAAAAGACAAAAGTGCTGTCTGACTACCAAAGAAATCATAGCCACGTTAATAACGTTTTTAAAAAGATAAACCGTTTGTAAATCCGTCAAGATTACAGCGAGTTAAGAGTATTTTTGTTTGTGTAAACCCCTCACCTCCATTCAGTTTCAACAGCTGCAGCTAATGTTGCTGTCTGTCGCAAGATGGCTGCCACGTGACGACGCCGGAGACTCCGCCTCAGCTTATCTAGTGTTTATTATATCTATGGGTGAGACGGCCATTTTGGATCAAACAAGCTCATTAGGTAAGGCGGCCATTTTGAATCAACCAAGCTCATTAGATGAGGCGGCCATTTTGAATCAGGGCGCCATCTTTGTTCGATATACAAGGCAATATACAAGGCAGGTTCAATACACAAGCTCATTAGGTGAGTCGGCCATTTTGAATCAAACAACCTCATTAGGTGAGTCGGCCATTTTGAATCAAACTAGCTAATAAGGTGAGTCGGCCATTTTGAATCAAACTAGCTAATTAGGTGAGTCGGCCATTTTGAATCAAACTAGCTAATTAGGTGCGTCGGCCATTTTGAATCAAACTAGCTAATTAGGTGAGTCGGCCATTTTGAATCGAACTAGCTAATTAGGTGAGTCGGCCATTTTGAATCAAACTACCTAATTAGGTGAGTCGGCCATTTTGAATCAAACTAGCTAATTAGGTGAGTCGGCCATTTTGAATCAAACTAGCTAATTAGGTGAGTCGGCCATTTTGAATCAAACAAGCTAATTAGGTGAGTCGGCCATTTTGAATCAAACAAGATAATTAGGTGAGTCAGCCATTTTGAATCAAACTAGCTAATTAGGTGAGTCGGCCATATTGAATCAAACATGCTCATTAGTTGAGGCGGCCATTTTGAATCAAACAAGCAAACTAGGTGAGACGGCCATTTTGAATTAAACAAGTAAATTAGGTGAAGCGGCCATTTGAACAAGCAAATTAGGTGAAGCGGCCATTTTGATTGAGATATGGAACTTATATTTGGCAAATGGGTAGCTAACAATGATCCCTAATAAATTTCAATTGAAAATCCAACTTCCAAGATGGCCGACAACGCAAAAAAGTCAAAATACTGTAAAATGGTCAATTTTAATGATATAGAGCTGAAACTTGGTATGGTGATAGCCGACAATGTTTCCTATCAAATTTCATATCAAAATCAAAAATCCAAGATGGCCGCCATAGCTACTTTCAAATGGCTATAACTCGGCCATCTTTATACATAGAAAGCTGAAATTTGGTGAGGTTGTAGCTGAAGACATCCTCTATCACGTACGGAAACCAAAAATAAAAATCCAAGATGGCCGCCATAGCTACATTCAAATGGATTTAACTCAGCCATCTTTATACATAGGGAGCTGAAATTTGGTGAGGTTGTAGCTGAAGACATTCTGTATTACGTACCGAAACCAAAAATAAAAATCCAAGATGGCCGACATAGCTAAAAGAGAAAAAATGCCATAACTCAGCCATCTTTATACATAGAGAGCTGAAATTTGGTGAAGTTGTAGCTGACAACATTCTCTATCACGTACAAAAAACGAAAATAAAAATCCAAGATGGCCGCCTTAGCTAAAAAGAAAAAACACCATAATTCAGCCATTTTTAATGCTATTTAGTTGAAATTTGGTGTAATCGGAGCTGAAAATGAACCCAAACACCTTTACTATCATTTCAAGAATTTTATTTGGCTCCGTGATATGTGCTATTAACATTTGGAGCCATTTGTATTCAGGATGGCTGCTAACGGGCAGTAGCCTGGCAGCCCCCGTCGAAGTTTCTCCAGGAACTTTCTAGTTTTTTTTGCTAGCCTAACATTAGCTTGTGTTTCGCTGAGGTAAAAGATGTTGATGATCTAGCCATATGTAGGAAGCCACACAGATCTGGTGGAAACTGGACTTGGTCAGGGACCATGTGGTTATTGGCCTGGCAGAGAAAGCTGAAGTTCCACCTGGAGTCAAGTTTTACCATGACAACCTCTTCATAACCCTGTCCCTGGTGGATGAGATGACCCTGAGAGGCTATGGCAGCTGTGGCACGATGCGACAAGCTCAGCTCCACAAGGTTCCTTTCACAGAACCCCAGACCTTCAAGAAGACACCCAGAGGAAATGCTGAATATCTGGTTGAGGCAGAGAAGCTGATTGTAAGGTGGAATGACAACAGCATGGTCACTGTGGTGTCAAACATGGAAAGGGAGTTCATCGAAACTGAGGCAAAGAGATGGAACAAACAAAAACGGACCATGGACAAGGTCAGACAGCCCAAGTGTATCCAGGATTACAACACACACATGGGAGGAGTGGACCTGCATGACCAGTTTGTCAGCCGCTACAGAGTCAACATACGGTCCAAGAAGTGGTGGTGGCCATGCTTCAGCTGGGCCCTGAACAGTGCCATGGTGAACAGCTGGTGCTATTACAGGTACACAAGGCTGCATGTTATTTAGCAATATCACAATCGTGCATGATATTGCTTTTACAGAACATTCTACATATGGGGCATGACACTGTAGAAAGGAGGATATTGATAATTCATCAATAGCATCATAAATGAACAAAAACATGGCATATTCATTCATCTATCATGCTTGTTTTTTCATTCATTTAGAACCTGGAAAAGTGGGCAGAAAGATCTCCTCTCCTTCCAGAGGCTGGTAGCCCAGACCCTCCTCCTGCACCATGGAACAAAGCCAAGTAGGCAGGGCAGAAGATCTTTAATGGCTGTGGCGATAACTGATGCCACCAGGTTTGATCATTTCAACCACTGGCCCTGCAACACTGGTAGCAGGTACAAGCCATGCAAAAACTGTGGCAGACGCACATCGTTTGCATGTGAAACGTGTGATGTGTCACTACATTTGGAGTGCTTCAAGAAGTGCCACACTGAGTAGAACATCCATAAAAGATGATGGAATGTATGGGATGAAATATATACATATATGTGTGTTATTAGAAGTTGTAAGAAAAAACACTGTTCGTTGAAGTTTTGATTACAAAGTTACAAAATTCGAGTCTACAGACGAATAAATTAAGAATAAAAACTGTTCAAATTGTTTGTTGTTTGGAATTTTATACAGGAGGAACCTGAGGCTCCAACTTTTTGTTATTATTTATTCTGACTACATTATTATTTTGTTATTACTATATTATTATTAGTTCTCTATTATGAACAGGTGACAGTTGACCTAGTGACAAGCTGTGTGACTACTGGCAACAATTGTTGCCAGTCATAAAAATGCCATTTTCTTCAAATCAAAATACAGAATGATGAAAATAAATTCATAACATGATTCAGAAGGACCCAACTGATAAAATGATATGCCTTTCAACTCTGAAAAAAATTTGGGCTTAAATGGGTTAAACAAACACATGATAGTCCACACAGGACAGAAAGCATTTGCTTGTGATCTTTGTGGACAAAGGTTTGGACTGAAGTCAACTTTAAACGTACACATGATAGTTCACACAGGACAGAAAGCATTTCTTTGTGATCATTGTGGACAAATGTTTGGACAGAAGTCATATTTAAACAGACACATGTACATTCACACAGGACAGAAACCATTTGCTTGTGATCTTTGTGGACAAAGGTTTGGACAGAAGTCACATTTAAACAGACACATGATAGTCCACACAGGACAGAAAGCATTTGCTTGTGATCTTTGTGGACAAAGGTTTGGACTGAAGTCAACTTTAAACACACACATGATAGTTCACACAGGACAGAAATCATTTGTTTGTGGACAAAGGTTTGGACGGAAGTCAATTTTAAACACACACATGATAGTTCACACGGGACAGAAATCATTTGCTTGTGATCTTTGTGGACAAAGGTTTGGACAGAAGTCAACTTTAAACACACACATGATAGTCCACACAGGACAGAAAGCATTTGCTTGTGATCTTTGTGGACAAAGGTTTGGACAGAAGTCAACTTTAAACACACACATGATAGTTCACACAGGACAGAAAGCATTTGCTTGTGATCTTTGTGGACAAAGGTTTGGACAGAAGTCAACTTTAAACACACACATGATAGTTCACACAGGACAGAAAGCATTTGCTTGTGATCTTTGTGGACAAAGGTTTGACGGAAGTCAATTTTAAACACACACATGATAGTTCACACGGGACAGAAATCATTTGCTTGTGATCTTTGTGGACAAAGGTTTGGACAGAAGTCAACTTTAAACACACACATGATAGTTCACACAGGACAGAAATCATTTGTTTGTGATCTTTGTGGACAAAGGTTTAGACGGAAGTCTAATTTAAACAGACACATGGGAATCCACACCAGAGGAAAGCAGTTTAGCTGTGAATAATAACCCTTGTTTTTTATTTTTTTTCTAACCCGATTTTTATATTTGTCCAGTACAGGTAGTCCCCGACTTACGAGCGAGTTCCGTCCCTAGGGGGCGCTCGTATGTCAAAAATTCGTAAGTAGGATCACATAGTAAAAAAAAAAAAAAATTTTTTTTTTTACTTTTTTTTAATTTTTTATAAATGAATACATGTACAGTACTGGACAGTCACCAAGCACTTAGCCTATCCTAACACAGTTTTTAAAGATGAAGGAATAAGTTGAATTGTCTCCCTTTCACATAAAGGGAGCAAGCTCCCTATGGAGCCTGCAGGGAGGAGGGAGACAATTCAACTGATTCCTTCATCTTTAAAAACTGTGTTAGGATAGGCTAAGTGCTTGGTGACTGTACAGTACTGTACATTTATCTATTTATTAAAAATATACAGTATATACAGTATTTTTATTTTTTNTTTTTATTGTTTTTTATTTATAAATAGATAAATGTACAGTACTGTACAGTCACCAAGCACTTAGCCTATCCTAACACAGTTTTTAAAGATGAAGGAGTCAGTTGAATTGTCTCCCTCCTCCCTGCAGGCTCCATAGGGAGCTTGCTCCCTTTATGTGAAAGGGAGACAATTCAACTTATTCCTTCATCTTTAAAAACTGTGTTAGGATAGGCTAAGTGCTTGGTGACTGTCCAGTACTGTACATGTATTCATTTATAAAAAAATAAAGTAAAAAAATAAATAAAATTTATGAGATGCATGCTCGTAAGTCCGGGACCTCGTAAGTAAGAGCGCTCGTAAGTTGGGGACTACCTGTATATGGTGCTTCACTCTCACTTCACTAAGAGACCTGTAAAAGTCTATTTGAACTTACCCCAGAAGAGGTTCCTCTTTCACGGCTAGAGTCGCTGAGGAGTCCTGCCTCCATGGTGGATGACAGTACTGCTAAATGGACAGTAAACAGTTAAAATGTGCTGCAAACACAGGAATGATGCAAACTCCAAAACAAAAAAATGCAACAGATATTATCTGCAATCACATAAAATAGCTGAAGAAACACACAATCAGAAAAACAAATGCAAAGTAAAGATGCTGCAAAAAACAAAGACACCAAAACAATTGCAAATAAGATAAGATGCACTCTCAAAAAAAAAAAAGTTCAGCAGACCACTACGGGGGCTTGACCACCAAGTCAAATAGAACCAGACCCCCTGTAAATAAATTTTAGCTGAGCAGCCACTTTCTAAATCATGAAAGACCCCACTCACCCAGCACACAAACTCTTTGCCCCACTCCCCTCAGGACGGAGCATCAAATGTAGAGCCACTAGACTGAGGAACAGCTTCTACCCTGAGGCTGTTAGACTCATGAATAAATAAATAATAAGAATAATCACTGTGAAATATCACATCATGCTGATGCTGATCTGTTTCTTGTTGCTGTGTTCATCTGTGACCATCTGCTCATAAAGACTCATGTTCGTGCTGCTGTTTGTAATGATGTTTTTCTATTACTCTAGGGCTTAGTGTATTTCTAGTTGGATGTTTTTCTTAGTTCATATCCTAGATGTTATTACTGTTTTTCTCTTACATTTTGTTGTTGGATGTAACTGGGACCCTGTGTACATAATCTCATTTCATCACATGTACTACATGCGGTGCAAATGACAATAAAGACTCTGACTCTAAAGTCATAATACGGTGTTAAATGTGTGTTCAATAATTATAGACTAATATCCTTGTTACCACAGTTCTCAAAAATTCTAGAAAAACTACAGTATTTGTGACCAGATTAGATCAATTTATTGCTAAACAAAATATTTTAAGTACCGGTAGCAGTCAGTATGGGTTTAGAGCAAAAAACTACTTAAAAAAAAAATTCATTTTACATATTAAAAAAACAACATCAATGGCTCTCATGGAATTAATAGAACAAATAACTACTGCTGTCGATCAAAAACAATACAGTATAGGTAGTCCTCGGGTTATGACTGTCTCGAGTTACGACGTTTCGTGGTTACGTCACGCATCTCATTAAAAAACTTTTTTTTAAAATATATTTTGAAAAGCCAGTGTTGTACTTCCTGTTTGTGACGGTAGAAGCCGTGGCTTGACGCCGCGGAAAAACAGAGGGAGGGAGGCCCGCTCTGGTTTCACAACAGAAGCAGCAAAGCACTGGACAAGTACAGCACAGCTGGACCGGAGAAGCACCGAGCTAACATGCTAACAGGCCTTACTTAAACACTCTGGACCACGCAAAGTACAGACAGCATCAGATGTTGGAAGAGCACCGAGCTAACATGCTAACAGGCCTTACTTAAACACTCTGGACCACGCAAAGTACAGACAGCATCAGATGTTGGAAGAGCACCGAGCTAACATGCTAACAGGCCTTACTTTAAACACTGGACCGCGCCAAGTACAGGCAGCAACTTTAAACACTGGACCGCGCGAAGTACAGGCAGCATCAGATGTTGGAAGAGCACCGAGCTAACATGCTAACAGACGGAGGAAGGCTTCACCAGCTCCCAGTAAGAAATTAACTTTTTTTTTTCCCCCTTCATTATGGCTCCAAATGTATGTCCTTTTTGATAATTATGTAGGGTACTGTATTATATAGGCTAAGTGCTTGGTAACTGTACAGTACTGTACATGTATATAGGACAGTATGTACGTATTTTCTGACACGACGATTTTCGAGTTACGACTGAGCGTAGGAACGGAACTATGTCGTAAGTCGGGGACTACCTGTATTGTGTTAGTATTTTTGTTGATTTAAATAAAGCATTCGATACTATTGACCACACTGTTCTCCTTGAAATTTTTAATAAATATGGTATCATAAGACCAGCATTGTTATGGAAGCAGTTATGTCTCATTTTTTCAAATTAAAATGGATTACCGGTAATAAAAAGTATTTTAGTTTCAAAATAAAGCTGCATGTTTTGACTCAGAAATAGAATTTAAAATGAATAATCCAAACTGCATTTTAATTTTCGTCTTCAAGACTTCTCAATTTGTAAAATAATTAAAATGATAAATAAAATAATGTTTAACGTTTAATTTTCAAAACATGTCCTAGTAAAAAGTGACCAAAATTCATTTTGAAATTTCAAATTTGAAAATTAAAATGCATTAGCAGAAATGCTCTTTCATTTCAAAGTCAAGCTGCATTTTTTGACTCAGAGATAAAATAAAAAATAAATCATTTTCATTTTCTTCTTCAAGACTGCTCATTGTGTAACTCAATACAGAGGAAACTAAGAACAAACTGCTTTTTCGTTTTCACGCCCCACCCTTGCAAAAAGTGTTCTAAAAATCAATCTAAATTGGCAATTCCAAGTATTTTTTTATTTTTTTATTGACAAACAGTGTACAAACGCTCGTTGTGGTACAAAGAACAATGCAACATAAAAAAATAAAATAAAAATACAGAGTTGGGGTAAAATTATTCCTAACAAATATATAACAGTAAGGCAAATGAGTAATAAAAAAGAGCTAATTTTAAAACAACAACAGATTAGAGATACTGGCCGTTACTTTTTTTGCATAACCAGATTTCAAACGTTTCAGTGAGGAGTAATACAGTTTAAATTGGTTAATAAAAAAATCAAAACAAGGTGTAGAACCTCTCCATTTACAGCAGTGTATATGATATTTAACAAGCAAGAAAACAATGTTTACCACATCAGATATTTGAATATCAAGGTCATCAACAAAGTACAATACGTGGGAGATTGTTATCTCTGGTATGTTTTCAATTTTAAGGGACAACCAATTTTTAACGTCTTTCCATAGTTTAAAAGAAAAAGGACAGGAAAAAAAGATGATTTAGGGATTCTTCTGGACATTCACAGAAGGTACAGCATGTTGAATCAAACTTAAATCTTCTGTGCAAAAATTCTGCCACTGGGTAAATATTGTGTGAGATTTTAAAGTGAGTCTCTTTAACCTTAGGTGAAACCGGCCATTTGACATACTTGGAGAATGCCTTTTCAATTACAGACATGTTTGTTGTTACCAAGACACTATTATTGAAATCATTAAACATTTTCGATTTGAAGGCAGTAACGAGAATAACATTATCACACTTTTTATCAGTCACACTATATTCTCCAATTTTCAATTTGGGTAACGATGAAGTAACTGTTGAATATCTTAAGGTGTTTTGGATAAGATGAATAAGAGCTACAGGAATAGCTTTGCAAACTTTTAGATATTCATTACCTGAACAGTTCAGCTTAAATTTATTTGTAAAATCTCTATGATTTAAAAAAACACCATTTCTGTCCATTAAGTCAGTGACAAATAGAATACCTTTTTCATACCAGTCCATTTTAAAAATAGATTTTCTATTTATTAGTATTGATCTGTTATTCCATACTACGGATCCATGTGGGGTAAAATTGTGTGCAAATATCATTTTCCAAAAAAACAGAACTTGTTTATGAAAATTTGACAGAGAGATAGGAATCTTGGTTAATTCAAAGTCACATTTAAGCAAGAGATCTAAACCCCCAAGGCTTTTAAATATAGAATTAGGGATATGGAACCACATTGAATTAGAATGACACAAAAAAGACTTCAGCCAATTTATTCTAAATGAACCAATCAGAGCCTCAACATCCAATGCTCTAATTCCTCCCTTGTCATAATCTTTAACAAGATGAGATTGACGTAAATAGTGAGTTTTGTTCCTCCAGATAAATTGGAAAATTATTGAATTGGCTTTCTTAATATTTTTGTCCGAGATAAAATCAGAGTGGCATGGATAAATTAATTTGGACACTCCTTCGGCTTTAGAAAGAAGAGATCGTCCAAAAATAGTCAGATCTCTAGTTAACCATCGGTTCAACGATTTCTTCATGCCATCCAAGCATCTTCCAATGTTTTCCTCCTCTCTTCTAATAGTGTTTTTTGAAATCAATACCCCCAGATATTTGACTTCGGACTTCACTGTAATGGAGGCAACAGACGCAGAGCTGGAATGGATGGGCAGAAGTTCACACTTATTCATATTGAGAGACAGACCAGACGCTCTTGAAAACATTAAAATGGATTTTAGCGCGATATCTACCATAGTTTTATCCCTTAGGAAAATTGTTGTATCGTCAGCAAATTGACTTATCTTAAAGGAGACCACATATAGGTATTTAAAAAATTTTATGTTATGTCTGTGTGGTATCTTGACAATATTAATTCATTTTAATACACAAAATAATTCTTAGATAATTAATTATACCCTTTTTAATTCTGCCATTTTTAACTTTCGTTTTGAACGACCGGTTTCTTGAAGTCCACGCCCTTCAACGATCTGTTTACGCCCTCTGTAACAGCCAGTATCTGTAATGTGTTGTTGTTTTAAAATTAGCTCTTTTTTTATTACTCATTTGACTTACTGTTAGTGCTAGCTTAAGATAACTTACCGAAACCCGTCTGAGCGCGCCGCAATTAGCTGCTCCTTTTAGCATGAGACCACCCGAATCCGAAGCTAATGTTAGCTTGTTCCTCTTCCGGTGTTCGCCAGCTCCGCTCGTTGCACGCGGAGATTTTGGGAGTTATCGCTGTTCCAGTCAAGACAACACAAAGTTCACCAAGTGTCTCCCGTAAATTAATCCGTAAGGAGAAGGTCCTCGCTGCTGCGAGGCTGCTGCGAGGGCAGCAGCGAGGCTGTACAGTTGAAGCTCCGCTCCATCGCGCCAGAAGAGGGTCCCGTTGCCGCTGGTCCCTACGCCGGGGGTCCGCTCGTTTAATTTTTGCCGGCTGCGCGTTGGGAGCGATCGCAAATACACTAAAAATTGAACTAAAACATAAAAATAACAATTATACTTTATTTATAAAGCCATTTAAAAAAAACACAGCTGCAACAAAGTGCTGTACACATGAAATTAAGAACATATAAACAAAAGATGAGATGAAATCATGAAAAACAACAGTCATGTGTTTAATACAGAAGTGGGTTGAGCCTAACCAGGGGTTGCTAGGTGAGGGGCTGGACTCAGGTTTGAGGTGATTGGCTACGGCTTGTGACGTCAATAACTGCAGGAAGTGTGAATCCAGGTGTATTTATCAAAAATAAATAAATCTACTTAGAGTAAATAAACCACTGGGTGCATTTTTTTGGCACAAGGACTGTTTTTTTATGAAGTAAATACCCAAAGTTGAGTAAAAAAAACATTAAAAAGTGAATTTTGCATCTGTGGTCCCCTTTAAATTCCTTATCAAAATTTTTTATAGCATGCAACTGTGAATTTTCCAAAATCAGTAAGGTAAGCATTTGAGTTGTTAATATAAATAATTTAGGTGAAATTGGGCAGCCTTACCTTATTCCTCTTGACATAGAGAATCTAGTGGTCAAACTGGTTCCCAGAGGGACTGAGCTACTGATATCTGTATAAAATAATCTGACTATATTACAGAACTTTTCCCCAAAGCCAAATTTTTTAAAAGTTTTTTTATAATAAAGCAGTGTTCTACTGAGTCAAAGGCCTTAAAGAAATCCAAGAATAAAATAAAACTATCGCTATCAATAAATCTACTATAATCAATCATATCAAAAATAAGTCTAGTGTGATGATGGATATTCCTTCCTTTTAAAAAAGCTGATTGGCATTCGTTAATAATCGTTCCTAAACCACTGTTTAAGCGATTAGCATAAACAAGTGCTGAAATTTTATAATCAGTACATAAAAGAGTGACGGGTCTCCAATTGTCTAGTGATAAAAGATCTTTGTTGGCTTTGGGGATCAGAGTAATTAGACCTCGTTTCATGGTGGGAGAAAGATTATTATTTGAAATACATTCCAGTAGAGCCTCAAACAATAGTTTCCGTAAATCTTTCCAAAAATAAAAATAAAATTCAGTGATTATACCATCTAGGCCTGGAGATTTACCTTTTGCCATTTTTTGTATTGCTTCGTCAAGCTCTCCAATTTTTAATTAATCTTCCATCAGATTCTTAAAATCAGGACTAATTTTTTCAACAGGTTCCTGAATTTCATCAAAAAAAGGACTGGCAATTAGATTCCGAATACTTATAACAATAAAGGTCACTATAAAAATTCCTAATTGTTATATTAATTAAATCCGGGTCTTCAGTGATGCTACCATTACTAACAAGTTTCCCAATCTTCTTTTTGGACTGTCTCTGCTTCTCAAGACTGAAAAAATATGAAGAGTTCTTTTCGCCATCCTCCATCCATCGAGCCCTGGAGCAATGAAAGCCCCCTTTGCTTTATCTAGAAAAACATCATCTAATTGAGATTTGAGAACATCAAGCTGACTCTTCTCATCAGACGATAAAACTGATTTTGAACATAAAGAATTAATATTACTAATAAGTTGGGATTGTTTCAGACTCTTCAATTTTGAAGCAATTTTGCCTATCTTTATTGCTGTTGTCCTAACATTAAATTTAAACCATTCCCACTTATTTAAGGGAGACAGATCCATTACTGAAATCTCTTCAATAAGGTTCAGAATTTCTGAACAGAAAGTGTTATTATTCAGCAAGTCACTATTAAATTTCCAAGTTAAGTTTGAAGGAGGTTTAGATTTATTTAGACAGAGAAATAAGGTAACTGAGCAATGATCGGTTAGAGGAGCCGCTGAGATTTCACAACTTGAGATATTATCTACCATATCATGAGGGATTAACCAGTAATCCAGCCTCGAGCTCTGGCCATTTCCGGAAGGGTTGAACCAAGAGTATAGTCTGATATTAGGATTTTTAATTCTCCAGCAGTCTGCCAAATTTGTGTTTGAAGTTAAGTTCACAAAAATATCATCAAAAATATGATGCTGCCCCCTAGAGGGGAGACGGTCAATCGATCCATCTGGTGCTACGTTGAAATCACCGCCTAAAATAACCTGATCCGTGTAATATTTTAGTTTCCATTGATTTATCCTCAGTCCAAGGTCAGCAAAAAAATTACTATTCATTGTTTTATTATTATATCCATATACACATACCAAAATGAACTTACTTCCATCCATTTCCACTATTACAGTTACCCAGTGGCCATTTGTATCACTGATATGTTCCAACACAGAACCTGGGAATTTATAAAACAATCATAACCCCAGCTGAATGTGACGTACCATGACTAAAATAAATGTGATCTCCCCATTGAAGTTTCCAGAATTTCGTCTCCTCACTAGATGAATGAGTTTCTTGTAGAAAAAAACAATTTGCCTTTTGCTCCTTACAATAAAGAAAAGTAGCCTTACGTTTAGTAATATTTTTTAAACCCCTAGTATTAAGTGAAAGTAATGATAGCATACAATAAACACAGTAGTTGTGCAAGAAAAAATCTCTAGAACGATGAGCAGGAATGAGATTACCTAGCCAGTAACAACCATATGGAACAGTGCAATAGCCCTATAAACAAAAAACAAACATAACCTACCATACCGGAGGGAATAAAAGAAACATATCGGTGTAATTAGTCAGGGTCCACTCTTCGGTTATCGATCAGGGCAAAGCCTTCCTTCAGGTAAGCACGCTTGCCTCGTTTCCTGGCTTCCTGGACCAGGGGCCACAACTTAGCCCGGGCGAGCCTGTCCATAGAAAAGTCCTCCTTGAAGCTGATGTGCAGATCTTTGCAGACTTTAGCATCTTTGGATTTCCTCCAGACCTCATCCCGCATGGTGCGCATCCCAAATTGAATGATGACGGCTCTTGGACGGTTTGTGGACGAAGCAGCCTCAGCTTTTCTCCCCAACCTGTGAACGGTGTCAACCGTATCCCGCAGCCGATCCACAGAGACAGGAATGATCCTAGTCAGGATCCCGATGATGGTTTCCCATATGTTCTCCTCGTCTTTCTCAGGCAATCCGGTCACCCTCAGGTTCCAACGTCTTTTGTATCGAGCATGCTCCTCGCAGGAGTTCCTCAACGCTGTGTTGTCTTTTTTGAGAAGGCTGACAGTAGCTTGGAGATCTGATATAACTTTCTTGTTCACCTCAATGGCGGCAGTACAGTATTAGCTTCGATACGTTTTTCAATGCCTTTCAAAATTTCTGTCTGATTGTCCATCTTTGTGTTAAGTTCTCCTATCGCACGAAGGATAGCATTAGCTGTGTCCTCCTTACATTCAGACTCCTGTAACTTCATTTTCTTCTTATTTTTGTTCTTAATAGGTGTGTGGTCTCGGTTCACCTTCTGTTCTTTTCCAGACGGATCAGACGAAGCCCCGACCATCTCCATTTCTTCAATAATATCTTTGTCGCAAGCCTCTTGAAGAGCCGACCGGTTGTAAACGTGGTCTGCCATGTTAGCTTCCATAACTAAATTCCCAGCCGTCAAAAACGAAACAAACAGGCTGAAAAGGTTTCAAAAGGAGGTTAAGTTAAGAACAAAAAATATAAGATGCTTAAAAACGGGGCTAAAGCACCACTGTCAGGTTAAATCTCGGCTAAACAATAACGATAAGCGAGAGCCTGCAAAAACACCACCTCTCACTCCGCCATCTTAGGACCTCCAGGCTCGGCAATTCCAAGTGGCGCAGGAGAGTGACGTCAGTGCTGCCTCACACCGCACAGCATAGTTGCCAAGTCTGCTTATTATAAGCGACTTTGGGCTTCTTTTCATTTTTTTCTTCCTAAAGCCGCTTACAGATTGCGGTTTTGGGGCTTATTTTGAACGTCCCGTCGCTTTTTTGGGCTTGTTTTTATGGCCGAGTGAAAGCAAAATACAAGGTAGTTTGTCCCCTTCACGCTCCCCTTCCACGCTCCCCTCCCTTCATTGCTTTCAATGCCAGCTGATTTGTATTGGATCGTTTGATTTATGATCTGCAATGTTTTTATGTTTTTCGTGTTGTACTTCATTGTCTGTGTTGCCTGTTGCGTGTTTGTTTGTCCAGCACTTTGGTGTGGACTTGTTCCTGTTTAAAGTGCTTTATAAATAAAATGGTATGGTATGGTATGGTATGGATGGTGCGTCCAGGCGGATGTTACGTTCAGGTGCAGTTGGCGCCACAGATATATAAAAGCTAGATCCCGCATTGCCCGTTCGTCTGCTCTGCTCAGTGTAACCTGTTTGACAGGTGCAATGAAGGATCTGCACGTTTAATCCGTCATAGCTCACTGAATACTAAACTTGTTCTCACGATTTTTCCCTCTGTAAATCTTAGGTGTACAGCCATTAAAGCTGAACACATGGTTCAGTGTATTTAAATATTCTTGGTGGGTTAAAAAAACGTTCAATAGAAAAACGTTGACTTTATTTGTAACAGAAGACGTTTCGCTCTTCAAATAAACCTGTTACAGTTATCTATCTATCTATCTATCTATCTATATCTATCTATATCTATATCTATATGGTCTGGTCTGGTCTGGTCTGGTCCGGTCCTGTCCGGTCCTGTCCTGTCCGGTCCTGTCTGGTCCTGTCTGGTCCTGTCTGGTCCTGTCTGGTCCTGTCCTGTCCTGTCCTTGTCTTGTCTTGTCTTGTCTGTTCATTCATTCATTCATTCATTCATTCAACCTTTATTTAGTCAGGTAAATCTTTTGAACCTCATGGGCTCATTTACGAAAGCGACCTGCTAAAACTAAAGAACAATGAACAGCAGTGGTAGAATTTCCTTAAACAATAAACAATAAACAAACAAACAATAAACAATAGAAAACAAAAGAGAGAAAAAAAAAAAGTTTTTTTTTTTTTTAACAAAGTATCAAAAAACTAGCAAAACATTATAAGGTAGACGTATAAAATCAAAGACAGGAACAAATCTGCATTGGTTTTTGCCAGGATTCCAACAGATTCTGAAAACCATTTAGAGAAGTCAAGGTCGAGAGCTTCAGATCTTTTTGTAAGATATTCCATGAAGCAGGAGCGGAGTAGGAGAAGGCCCTTTTTCCAAGTTCAGTCCTCACTGACGGAACACTGCAGGTAATCATGTCCTGAGAGCGCACACTGTAGCTGCACTCACGCAAAGACATGTAGGAGGAGATGTATGAGGGCAGCAGACCAAGAAGTGATTTAAAGATGAAAATGTACCAGTGGAAGAGTCTGCGTGAGGTTAATGATGTCCAGTTAACCAGTGAATACAGGGTGCAGTGGTGGGTATGATAATCACAGCCAGTTATGAATCTTAGTGCACCATGATAGACAGCATCCAACATCTGCAGGGTGCTTGTAGGAGCATTCATGTAGATAATGTCACCGTAATCAATGGAGGGAAGGAAAGTCACAGATACAAGGCGTTTCCTAGCATTCAGTGTTAGACATGATCTGTTTCTGAAAAAGAAACCCAGTTTAACTTTCAGTTTCTTTACTAGGTTTTCCATGTGGAGTTTAAAAGAGAGATGTGAATCAACCAGGATACCCAAATATTTATAGGAATCAACAAACCCAATAGGGACACCATTTGAAGATAAAATCAGAGGAAGAACTGCTGGGGCCGATTAATTAGGTCAATTGACAACATGATTAGGTATAAAAAGAGTTTCTCAGTGTCTGTGTCTCTCAGAAGCCAAGATGGTAGAGGATCACCAATTCCACCATTGTTGCACAGAAAGATAGTGCAGCAATACCAGAATGGTGTTGCCCAGCGTAAAATAGCAAAGACTTTTAAGTTATCATCATCAACCGTGCATAACATCATCAAAAGATTCAGAGAATCTGGAACAATCGCTGTGCGTAAGGGTCAAGGCCGTAAAACTCTACTGGATGCTCGTGATCTCCAGGCCCTTAAACGTCACTGCACCTCAAACAGGAATGCCACTGTCAAGGAAATAACAGAACGGGCTCAGGAATACTTCCAGAAAGCATTGTCAGTGAACACAATCCACTGTGGAATCTGGTTGGTTGGTTGGCTGGCTGGCTGGCTGGCAGACAGACAGATAGACAGAAACTGAATTCCAAAAAAGTTGGGACACTAAACAAATTGTGAATAAAAACTGAATGCAATGATGTGGAGGTGCCAACATATAATGTTTTATTCAAATTGGCATCTCCGGGTGCTCCAGTTTCCTCACATAGTCCAAAAACATGCATGTTAGGCTGAGTGGTAACTCTAAATTGACCTTGGGTGTGAGTGAGACAGGTCCCTCTTGTAAATGAGTCCCCGTGGCTCAACGAGGCTAGCCTGTATAAATAAAGGTTGAATGAAAATTTCAGAATAGATCACAGATCACAAATTTAAACTGAGAGAATGTATCATTTTAAGGGAAAAATATGTTGTTTCAAAATTTCATGGCATCAACAAATCCCAAAAAAGTTGGGACAAGTCCATTTTTACCACTGTGTGGCATCCCCCCTTCTTCTTACAACACTCAACAGACGTCTGGGGACAGAGGAGACCAGTTTCTCAAGTTTAGAAATAGGAATGCTCTCCCATTCATGTCTAATACAGGCCTCTAACTGTTCAATCGTCTTGGGCCTTCTTTGTCACACCTTCCTCTTTATGATGCACCAAATGTTCTCTATAGGTGAAAGATCTGGACTGCAGGCTGAAC